>CAUYPK010032463.1:0-26729 GCA_963574355.1 Loris lydekkerianus | reverse complement strand
AGTCAACTATGTACACACAGTAAATACTGTTTCTTAGGCAAAGGTAACTTTTTTATATAGTTGTAAAATTCCATTATATTCCATTGCCAAAGAAACATTAAGAACTTTGTATAGCTGTATAAAAAGCAACTAATTTTTTAAAGAATAAACATTTTAAAGTCAGCAAACATACTGTGTCCTTGCAGAAGTTGATGTGCTGAGAAGCAGAGTTATGGGTGGGTCTTTTTTCCTTAGCTTTCCAAGCTTAAGAAAGATTTTTGATTTTTTTTTTTTTTTCTAAATGTTTGGAACATAAATGAAGATTTTTGATACATTCTTCCATTATCTAAAAAGGATAAATTGTTCATGCTTATTGTAAGAACTTCATTTTGTAGCAAGTGGCTTATCAAAGGATTTGCCCAAATAATAGATATTTTCAGTATACGAATGTAAATAATCATAGATAAGACTGTAATTAGTTGTATTTTCAAATAAGTAACCCTCCTCCTCTTTTTTAGTACAGTAAAACTAGGCATCAATTAACTGTTACTCCTATTATGCCTGGAATTTTGTCACGATACCTTGCCTCATTCCATAGTATTTCAAGAGGATTCAGAGTGTTTGAAGTTTTTTTGGCAACCTATAACACATCACTCTGGTCCTTGGGCCTATGACCCTCAAATGACTCAGTATAGAGTTCAATGCTAACTATAAATTACTAGTATATCTTTTTGATATTTTAAGCTATAGTGGAAAAAAAATTTGGCCACTTTCTTTGTTTTTATGAAGGCCATGGAATAAAGAGATCCAAAGATTTAAATATTTTTATCTAGTTTGATTTTTGTTAACTTTCTCCTTGAAACACTCAGTAGTGATAAAGATGTGGAAAATGCACTGTAGGAGAATTGGAATATTTAAAGATGGTTGATATTTTTAATTTTAATTTTATATCTTTTGTATAGCTCTACAAGGAAATGTTTTGTAATTTGGTTTCATTACTAAGATCCAACACTTGGCAGCCATAGTTTAGAATAACATTGTCTAGTACTGTTTGCTTGCATGTTAACAAAACCTTTTGGAGGACCCACAAATCATGATATTGAACACATTTCTGAGGCATTCTGAGCATCAGAGCAAGTGCTAATGGCAATACCTGTATAGACTGCTTGAGATGTCCCAGGCTGATTTTGAGAAGAAAAACTGTAAATACTAGTTCTACATGCTCTGAAAGTATGAGTTACGCGTTTCCCAGCCCACTGGGTCACTGGCTGGGGCGTCTGGTGCCCCAATAAAAACTGGCAGCATGGCATACCTGCAGTGCACCTTACAATATCTAAACAAGGTTTTTATTCTAAAGCAGAATAAAACTGTTCAATAAAAAATGTTCGTCAAAGTTCTTTCTCTCAGGTGGCACCTGTGGCTCAATGAGTAGGGCGCTGGCCCCATATACCTAGGGTAGCAGGTTTGAACCCAGCCCCCACAAAACTGCTACAAACAAAACAGCAGGACAGTGTAGTGGGTGCCTGTAGTCCCAGCTACTTGGGAGGCTGAGGCAAGAGAATCACTTAAGCCCAGGAGTTGTATATTGCTGTGAGCTGTGACTCCACAGTTTTCTACCGAGGGTGATAAAGTAAGACTATCTCTTAAAAAAAAAAAAAAAAGTTACTTCTCTTTAGACAGTAATATTCTCTTGTAGAAACATAAGGCCAGCCATAGTGCCCCTAGCCTGAAGTCCCAGCTATTCCGGAGGCTGAGGTGGAAGGATCACTTGAGGCCAGGAGTCCAAAGGCTAGCCTTGGCAATATAGCAAGGCCTCCTCTCTTTTAAAAAAAAACAAAAAAAGACCAGGCACGTGGCTCACACCTATAATCCTGGCTGGGAGGCTGAGATAGGTAGATTGCTTGAGCTCAGGAGTTAAAGACCCCATCTCACTAAAAATAAAAAAACTGGGTGTTATGGTGGGCTAAGGCAAGGTGATCACTCGAGCCCAAGAATCTGAGGTTGCTGTGAGCTATGATGCCCAGAGTGACAGAGTGAGGGTCTGCGTCAAAAAAAGAAATGAAGAAAAAGTAACCTTAGCTTTGCACCTGTAGCACAGTGGTTACAGCTGCGCCAGCCGCATACACTGAGGCTGGCTGTTTCGAACCCAGCCCAGGCCAGGTAAACAACAATGACAACTGCAGCAAAAAAATAGCTGGGCACTGTGGCAGGCTCGTCCCAGCTACTTGGGAGGCTGAAGCAAGAGAATTGCTTAAGTTCAAGATTTTGAGGGTGCTGTGAGCTGTGATGTTACAGCACTCTACCAAGGGTGACATATAAGACTCTGTCTCCAAAAAAAAAAAAAAAAAAAGTAACATAGCAAAAGGCATAATGGAAGAGTGGAATCATAGTAATGTCTGTAATGCCCATGACGACTATAAATAAATTCCTCTGTCTCAAAAGATTTGTCTTGTAGATGTTCAGGGAAAGCCAAAACCCCTTTCTTCCCTACTGCGTGTATAGCACTCCTAAATTAAGATCTGTGACATGAGACTACACTGACCAGGCCCAGGGCAGGCCACAAACTTAATGCCAGAATATGCCCACTGTGGGCAGAGAGAGATGTAGGAGATGCAGGACTTGTCTGAGGGGCCATTTCTCTCTCCAACAGCTGGGCTTCATGTTGGGTAGGGAGAGGTCAGGAGTGCTAATCCAACTCAGTGACTCTCAATTGGGTTGAACTGACATCCGGGGAGGACAGTCTTCCAACATTTAATGACAGGGACACATGTTAAGCAGTTTCATTGTGTGAACATCATAGAGTGTACGTGCTCAGACCTAGATTGGATGGCTGTCTACACACCTAGGCTGCAAACCTGTATACAGCATGGTACTGTACTGGTGGAGGCATTGTAACACAGTGGCATTTGTTTTCTTTTTTGAGACAGTCTCACTCTGTCATCCTGTCGCCTTGGCATCATAGCTACAGCAACCTCCAACTCTTGGGCTCAAGTGATCCTCTTGCCTCGTTTTTTCTATTTTTAGTAGAGACCGGGTCTCGCTTTTTTGCTCAGGCTGGTGTCAAAACCTGTGAGCTCAAGGTATCCACCCACCTCCACCTCCCACAGCACTAGGATTACAGCTGTGAGCCACTGTGTCCAGCTGCACAATGGCATTTATACATTTAAATATACCTAAGCCTGGAAAGGGTACAGTAAAAATACGGCATTACAGGCTAGCCACAGTGGCTCATTCTTTTAATCCCATGACACTTTGGAAGGCTGTGTTGGGAGATCCCTTGAGGCCAGGAGTTTCAGACCAGCCTCGGTAACAGCAAGACCCTGTCTCTACAAAAAGAAAAAAGCAAAGGTGGCACCTGTAGCTCAGTGGACCACATACACCGGAGCTGGCAGGTTTGAACCCGGCACAGGCCAGCTAAAAGAATGACAACTGCAATAAGAAAAAAAAATAGCCGGGGGTGGCGCCTGTGGCTCAAAGGAGTAGGTCGCTGGCCCCAAATGCCGGAGGTGGTGGGTTCAAACCTGGCCCTGGCCAAAAGCTGCAAAAAAAGAAAAAGTAGCTGGGCCTTGTGGTGAGCATCTGTAGTCCCAGCTACTTAGCAGTCTGAGGCAAGAGAATTGCTTGAGCCCAAGAGTTTGAAGTTGCTGTGAGCTATAATGCCACAGCACTCTGCTGATGGCAACAAAGTAAAAATGTCTCAAAAAATAAAAATAATAAAATAAAAAATTGACTCAGTGCCCAAGCACAGTGGTTACAGTTCCAGCCATATACACCAAGGCTGGTTGGTTTAAACCAGGCCTGGGTCAGCTAAACAATGACAACTGCAACAACAACAACAAAAAATAGCCAGTCATTGTGGCAGATGCCTGTGGTCTCAGGCACTTGGGAGGCTGAGGCAAGAGAATCGCTTAAGCCCAAGAGTTGGAGGTTGCTGTGAGCTGTAACACGATGGCACTCTACCAAGGGCTACAGGATGAGACTCTGTCTCAAAAAAAGACAGTAAGGCTTGGCGCCCGTAGAACAGTGGTTAACAGCGTCCGCCACATATACCGAAGGTGGCAGGTTCGAAACCAGCCCAGGCCAGCTAATCACCCTGCAATAACAAAAAGAAGCCAGGTATTGTGGTGAGTGCCTGTAGTCCCATCTACTTGGGAGGCTGAGGTAAGAGAATCACTTAAGCCCAGGAGTTAGAGGTTGCTGTGAGCTGTGACGCCATGGCACTCTACCCAGGGCAACATAGTTAGAATTTGTCTAAAATATATATATATATATATAAAATAAAGTACAGATTCTCAGACAAGCATGGTGGCTCATATAATAATCCCAACACTTTGGGAGGCTGAGAGCCAAATAGTTTGAAGCTATAAGTTCAAGAGCAGCCTGCACAATTCTCATCTCTACAAAAATTTTTTTCAAACAGACCAGGTGCGGTGGCTCACACCTGTAATCCTAGTCCTCTGGGAGGAGGAGGGGGGAGGATCCCTGGAGCTCAGGAGTTCAAGACCAGCCTGACCAAAGGCGAGACCCTATCTCTACTAAAAATAGAAATAATAGCCTAGCATCCTCATGGGCACCTGTAGTCCTAGCTACTCAGGAGACTAAGGCAGGAGGATCGTTCCAACCTGAGAGTTTGAGGTTGCTGTGAGCAAGGCTGGATGCCACGGCACTGTAGCCTGGGCAACAGAGTGAGAAATTGTCCAAAAAAAAAAAAAAAAAAAAAAACAAAAACTGGGCGGCACCTGTGGCTCAAAGGAGTAGGGCACCGGCCCCATATACCTGAGGTGGCTCCAGCCGAAAAACAAAAAAAAACCTTTTTTCCTAAAACTTAGCTGGGCATGATGGCTCATCCCTATAATCCTAACTACTCAGGAGGCTGAGCAAGAGGATCACTTGAGCCCAGGAGTTTGAAGTTACAATGAGCCATGATTGTGCCACTGCACTCCAGCCTGAGCAAGACCCTATCTCTAAAAAAGTGAGTAGTAAAATAAAGTTGAGGTTCCCATGCCCAGCCCAGGAAATCTGATTCCGAAGTGCCCCCTAGTAGGGCCTACGTATCTGTCTTTATTGCAGTTCTGATCAGCCAGGTTTGGAAAGAGTTATACAACACATCTGGTGTCATTCAGCTTCCTGCTTTGAGGTCCTCGGAAAGTTTCCACAGTAGTACTATGTTCACCATTTTCCCCATCTTTCCAAATCTAGTCTCTCCAGGTTGTGAGTAGGGCATGAAGAGATGGAAGGACTAAGTAGACGGAGGACATCTTTGCAGGACAGGACCTGGGGGCAGATGGGGTTGTTGGGACTCAGGTTTTCTCCAAAGTTTGGCTGTTTTGAGTACTGAGACTTAGAAGAGTTCAACCTGAGTTTTTGTTCTGAGCATTGAGGAAATGGGTGTTTCTCTTAATTTTACAGGGCTAGTGTCTGTCTCTGTGAGTTCTCTGCCTGTCAGAGAAACTGCTCCTGCAGGGGACCTGTGTTGATAGCACAAGCAGAGAAGCAACCCCTGCTCTTCCTGAGAAGGGTTATGTAGTTTCTACAGTTCACTTTTCAGATCTAATCATGTCTAGATTCAGCATGTTACAGGATAGGATCCTCTTGCCTTGTTTGTTTTTTTGTAGAGGCAGAATCTCACTGTATCACCCTCAGTAGAGTGCCGTGGCATCACACTGCTCACAGCAGCCTCCAACTCCTGGGCTTAGGCGATTTCTCCTGCGTCAGCCTTCTGAGCAGCTGGGATTACAGGCGCCTGCCACAACGCCCGGCTATTTTTTTTCTTGGGCCGGGGCCAGGTTTGAACCTGCCACCCTCGGAATATGGAGCTGGTGCCTTACCCACTGAGCCACAGGGGCTTCCCTCTCTTGCCTTGTTAATTGAGAAATTAAGTTGTTTTAAGTGGAGGTGAAGAGAGTATACGCACAGTACAAGATAATAGAGGTCTAATTTGCTTAGTTTACCTATTATAACTGGGTTTTCAAAAGATGAGAAGTATCAGTACCATTGGAATCAAATTTAAGGAAGTGAAGATTCATCCCTGAATCTGAAGATGCCACTCTACCAAGGACAACAAAGTGAGACTCTGTCTAAATAAATAAACAAAATACAAAAAGCTAGCCAGGGGTTGTGGCGGGCACCTGTAGTCCCAGCTACTAAGGAAGCTGAGGCAGGAGGATCCCTTGAGCCCAAGAGTTTGAGGTTGCTGTGAGCTATGATGCCATAGCACTGTACAGTGTACCCAAGGCAACAGAGTGAGACTCTGTCTCAAAAAAGAAGGAACCAAATTGGTCAGGAAAGAGGAGTGAGGGATAAAACTCTGTGCTCCAGGAGCTTGGAGGCCAGCTGCAGCCAGCCAGCTACTAGTGAGTGCTCTGGGAAGCTGAGGTACAGGCCCGGGCACTGAGCCAGTGGCATCCATCCCTCTTCTGAGGAGTGATGCAGAGGTTCTTATCCTGTTTATCAGAGCCACTGTGAATAAAGGGATGCCTGTGGTCTGAGACCTCTATAAATCCGGCTCCAAGAACACAAGGTAGAACTGTGACTAATGTGGTTTCTCTTCTCAGGGATGGTACAGAACTGTGAGCCAGTGGCATGGGTGTCCTTTAAATTCCAGCCTGGCTTGTAATTAATGCACTTGGCTGCCTGATTAAAATATTTTCAGGTTTAGGTCAGAAACATATCAAAATATACCTGAATTTAATTCCAGTTCATAACAATTTTTAAGGAAATGCTTTCAGACGTACTGATGCCCACGTTGTGGTTTAGAAAGAAACAAAGCAGCTCTGTGAGACCAAAGCATATTTCAGTTCAATAATAAGGCTTTCTTAGAAGGAGTGACTCAGAGTCACCCAGAGTCAGGGCTGCACAGAGACTGCTGTGAGCTGCCAGCAAGCAGCACGTGGCCCAGAAGGTCTCGCCTCTCCCTCCAGACGTGAAGAGCAGTCTGGGAGTGAAGGAATGTGAGATGGTCATGAATTCCGGTGAGTGTGGAAGTCAGTGCTGCCGGTCATTCCAGCGCAGAGGACAGGAGCGTGTTTACTAGTTATCTGGAGTGTGCCTCTGTAATCCCGGCCCTCACCTAATCCAGATAATCCTCGGGGGCCCGTCTCACACAGGATTGTTGATGAGAATGCAAATCCCAACATTGCAATTCAGGATTTTGTTTGTGCTGGAAGCATTTTGTAAATGTTTTTCATTAGGGGTTAGTTGGGTCGTGGTTTTCCTGTGCTCAATTCCCCAGAATTTAATAGGGTTTCTTTATCTCAAAGTAGATATGTGGAGCATTGGAGGCTATAGTTTTATAAAATGGAATTAAGTGTAAATATTTTATTTTATTTGAGACAGAGTCTCACCTTGTCACCCTCAGTAGAGTGCCGTGACATCACCAGAGCTAACAGCAACCTCAAACTCCTGGGTTCAAGAGATCCTCTTGCCTCAGCCTCCCAAGTGGATGCGACTACAGGTGCCCACCACAGCGCCTGCCTAAATTTTCTATTTCTATTTTTGTTCTTTTTCGTTCTTATTTATTTATTTATTTTATTATAGATAAAAATATGCACCATAGATGCTTTTTTTTTTGGGGGGGGCAGTTTTTGGCCGGGGCTGAGCTTGAACCCGCCACCTCTGAATATATGGGGCTGACGCCCTACTCCTTTGAGCCACAGGCGCCACCCTATTTTTCTATTTTTAGTAGAGACAGGGTCTCACTCTTGCTCAGGCTGAGCTTGAACCCGCCACCTCTGGCATATGGGGCCGACGCCCTACTCCTTTGAGCCACAGACGCCACCCTATTTTTCTATTTTTAGTAGAGACAGGGTCTCACTCTTGCTCAGGCTGGTATTGAACTCCTGAGCTCAAGCGATCCACGCACTTCGGCCTCCAGGAGTGCTGGGATGACAGGCATGAGCTACTGCACCCAGCTTCTTCCAGTGTTCTTGATTCCAGTATGTAGCTGCACCATCTCTCTGTCAACCTGAGCAGCCCAAACACCTGGCAATCATATTTGATACGCTCCATTTCCTTCAGTTCTGTCCTAGTACCATATTCATTATAAAGTTCTATCAATTCTACTTTCTAAACCTCTTTTCTATTAAAAAAAAAAAAACAAAAAAACATAGGGCACCGGTCCCATGTACCGAGGGTGACGGGTT
The DNA here is from genome assembly GCA_963574355.1 of Loris lydekkerianus. Lineage (NCBI taxonomy): Eukaryota > Metazoa > Chordata > Mammalia > Primates > Lorisidae > Loris > Loris lydekkerianus. Next base: position 18,609 of record CAUYPK010032463.1, on the reverse strand, counting down.
CAAACCCGGCCCTGGCCAAACTGCAACAAAAAATAACCAGGCGTTGTGGCGGGCACCTGTGGTCCCAGCTACTTGGTTGGCTGAGGCAGGAGAATTGCCTGGGCCCAGGAGCTGAAGGTTGCTGTGAGCTGTGACAAGGGCAATAAAGTGAGACTCTGTCTCTAAAAAAAAAGAAAAAGAAAAACTTAATTTGTTAGGACGTGTCTGTGTTTATAAATTTGAATCCCACTATAAGGCTTATAAAGAAAGGCAGCAGTCACGCTAACAATCTTTTCCCTTTCTTCCCCTAGTCTTCTGGTTTTAGTTCTACTGTTTCCTTCTGTTTATTGGGAATTTTTGTTTGTTTGTTTGTTTTGAGACAGAGCCTCAAGCTGTCACCCTTGGTAGAGTGCTGTGGCATCACAGCTCACAGCAACCTCCAACTCTTGGGCTTAAGCGATTCTCTTGCCTCAGCCTCCCAAGTAGCTGGGACTACAGGCACCTGCCACAGCGCCCAGCTATTTTTTGGTTGCAGCTGTCATTGTTGTTTGGCGGGCCTGGGCTGGATTCAAACCTACAAGCTCTGGTGTATGTGGCTAGCGCCTTAGCTGCTTGAGCTACAGGCGCCAAGCTTGTTTATTGGTTTTCTTTGGAAAAGAGGAATATTTATTCAACAAATATTTACCAAGCTTCTGCTATGGAACAGGTGTGGGGTTTTCTTTGTTGTCGTTTTTTGATGTTTTTTGAGAATTGAGGTGTTCCTATGTTGCCCAGGTTGGACTCGAACCTCTGGGCTAAGGCGATCCTCCATCCTCCCACCGCAGCCTCCCAAGTAGCTGGGAGTAGGGACACACACCACCACGCCTGGCTGATTAGTTCTAATTGCAGGGAAAGCAGCAGTGAGCAAAACAAACCCAGTTCTCATAGAGGCTTATATTCTACTGGGAGGAGACTGATGAGTAAGGTATGTTAGTGTGTTAAAAAGATGCGTGGAGAGAAATCCAGGAACAGGACGAGAAAGGATGTAACATCAGCAGGGGACAGCTGCTGCTTCCAATTTTAAATAGGTTAGGGAAGCTGACATTTAAGAAAAGAACTTAAGAAGGTGATTACAGCTGCAAAGACCCTGAAGCTTGTGAAGCTAGTGGGGCTATGGTGGAGTGAGGGAGGAGAGGGGAGTGAAATATGACTGACAGTCAGTTGGAGCCCACAGGGAGGCAGCAGCGGGGTCCACTATGGTGACTGCTTTATTCTGACCTGGGAAGCAATTGCCTGGTTTCGTGCAGAATGACAATCTGACTTAAATTGAAAAAGAATCTCTGGGGTGGCTCCTGCGGCTCAGTGATTAGGGCACCGGCCCCATATACAGGGTTCCAACCCAGCCCCTGCCAAACTGCAACAAAAAGTAGCTGGGCATTGTGGTGGGTGCCTGTAGTCCCAGCTACTCGAAAGGCTGAGACAAGAGAATTACCTAAGCCCAAGAGCTGGAGGTTGCCATGAACTGTGACGCCATAGCACTCTACCGAGGACAACAAATCTCTAATAAAGAAAAAAGAAAATCTCTGGTTGCTGTGTTGAAAGTTAAACTAGGTGAGCAAAAAGCAGGGAGACCAGTTAGCAGGACAGTGCTGAAATCCAGGGTGGTATAGTTCTTCCTGCTCCCTGGCAGCTGGAACATGTGACCTAAACTGTCAACTGCTGTGGGACAGTGGCCTTTGTGGCAGAGGCCTGTGGTGTGCCGGCTGGGGTGGTATCCTCAGTAGATCTTTCCTCTGGCCAAGATAGGGTTTTTCTTTGTTTTGTGGTTGTTCTTTTGTCTGTTTGTTTTGAGACAGAGTCTCAGTTTGGCACCCTGGGTTGAGTGCCTTAGCATCACAGCTCACAGTAACCTTAAACTCTTGGGCTTACGCAATCCTCCTGCCTCAGCCTCCCAAGTAATTAGAACTACAGGTGCCCACCAAACATCTGGCTATTTTTTTTAGAGATGGGTGGGGTCTCACTCTTCCCCAGACTGGTCCGGAACTCCTGAGCTCAAGCCACCTGCCTTGGCCTACCAGAGTGCTAGGATAACAAGCATGAGCCACACACATCTGGCCTGTTTGTTTTTTTTTTAGACAGAGTCTCACTCTGTCACCCTGGTTAGAGTGCTCTGGCGTCTTCATAGCTCACAGCAACTTCAAACTCCTGGGCTTAAGCGATCCTCCTGCCTCAGCCTCCTGAGTAGCCTGGCTAGTTTTTTTATTTTTAGTAGACATGGGGTCTCGCTATTGCTCAGGCTAGTCTTGAACTCCTGAACTCAAGGGATACACTTGCCTTGGTCTCCCAGAATGCTAGGAAAGCCAAGGTTTTAAGGGATGATTTCATAAAGTTCCAAAATAAGTAATTTAATACTATTTACCCTCAGAGCTCTCCTCACTCTTCCTCTTACAGTTACATGAAACTAAGTTGTTTCCAATTTTTGCTAATACTATGCTGGTAGGGAGAATTTGTGTGAATCATTTCATAGATAGATGAGTTTATCTGTAAAATAAATTCCATGAACTAGAGACATAGCTTTGTAATTTTAATAAATATGTCCTATGTTGCCCTGAATAGAGATTGTAGCAATTTGTACTTTAAACCATAGTTTTTCAGGGTGCCTATTATCTCATGCCACCAATACAGTGTTAATCAAGATTTTGAAAACTTTGTCAACATGATAAATGAAAAATGATCTCTCAGGCCAGGTGAGGTGGCTCATGCCCATAAACCCAGAACTCTGGGAGGCTGAGACTGGTGGATTGCTTGAGCTCAGGAGTTCAAGATCAGCTTGAACAAGATCAAGACCCTATGAGGATAACACAGGACTCTACCCAGGGAGCACAGACTGAGACTATGTCTCCAAAACACACACAAACAACAAAAAAAAAAGAATGAAAGAGGCTTGGCGCCTGTGGCTCAAGCAGCTAAGGTGCCAGCCACATACACCTGAGCTGGCGGGTTCGAATCCAGCCCGGGCCCGCCAAACAACAATGACGACTGCAACCAAAAAATAGCTGGGTGTTGTGGAGGGCGCCTGTAGTCCCAGCTACTTGGGAGGCAGAGGCAGGAGACTTGCTTGAGCCCAGGAGTTGGAGGTTGCTATGAGCTGTGATGCCATGGCACTCTACCCAGGGAGATAGTTTGAGGCTCTGTCTCAAAAAAAAAAAAAAAGAATGAAAAAAACAAAAAGAAAAATGATATCTCAGTACTCCATGTGTTTCTCCTTGAGTGAGGTGGAGTGTTTTTTCATGTTTAAGTTGTTAGTGCTTCCTTCTTTTTTTTTTTTCACCCAGGGGTTTGGCTGTCACTCAAGCTGGAGTACAGTGCACAATCATAGCTCACTCCTGGGCTTAAATGATCCTCTCTCCTCAGCCTCCCAAGTACCTGGGATTAGAGGTATATGCCACCATGCCTGACTAATTTTTTAAATTTTTTTGCAGAGATGCGGTCTTACTACATTGCCCAGGTGGTCTTAAACTCCTGGCCTCAATAAATCCTCCTGCCTCAGCCTCCCAAAGTACTAGGATTATAGACATGAGCCTGTTTCATCTCACGCTGTTTCATCTTTTTATCAACCAGTGACCTCCTGGTATGAAGATCTGTTCTCTTAACACACAAACACAAAGATACATCCTTGCTCTGTATCCTTTTAATATACTTAAGGATGACTAGCTAGCATGTAATGTTCGTTATTACTAAACAAAGATTTTTTGGGTTTTTTTGAGACAGAGTCTCACTCTGTTGCCCTGGGTAGAGTGCCATGGCCACATCAAAGCTCACAGCAACCTCAAACTCTTGGGCTCCAGCGATCCTCATGCATCAGCCTCCCGAGTAGCTGGGACTACAGGTGCCCACCACCATATCCAGCTAGTTTTTCTACATTTAGTAGAGACAGGGTCTCACTCTCACTCAGGCTGGTCTTGAGCTCCTGAGCTCAGGCGATCCACTTGCTCAGCCTCCCAGACTGCTGAGGTTACCGGCAGGAGCCACCATGCCTGACCCAGATAATTTACTTAATGCCATCCTCCCATTCTTTTTTTTTTTTTTTTTTTTTTTTTTTTTTTTGGAGTTTTTGGCCAGGGCTGGGTTTTGAACCCGCCACCTCCAGCATACGGGGCCAGCGCCCTACACCTTTGCGTCAGAGGCGCCACACACACCCCCCTATTCTTTTATTAGAACTCCTTCCTACTCAGGATTAAGAGCTGTTGATTCAATACTTTGTATCTCTTAGTTTTTTTCTCATATTTTCTTCCTTATTCTATTAATTACCTTGGTCTTTTCCTTGCAGTACACTATATTAAAATATCTGAGGATTCTTCATTGTCTGTCATTAGGAGGCAGAACAGTTGCCCTGCAGCTCTACAGGTGGCCAGAATTTGTCAACCAGCAGGGTAAGGTAGTAACCTTTATCTGTGAGATCTCTGAATTCCAGAGGCCTTTGGTTTAGGGTACCAGTATCTACAGATCCCACAGATATCTATAGATAGCTAGAATCCTCCTTTTACTTGTCCATAGGAATATGTTACCTAATTTTAAGTCATTCTGATGGTAGCAGTGAGAAATCGCATTGCTCACTATCTGTGCACACCCTAGATTAATTTTCTTGTTTTCAAACCCCCTTCTCATTTCTGCCCTCTGTGGTGCCTGCCCTCCAGAGGCTGGAAACCTTTCACAGGTCCTGGGCAAGTGCTTTCTCCTACACACTGGCACCTCCCCGCCAGCATGGTCCCCAGGGCAGCACCCTCTGCTCTGCCTTTGGTAACCAAATTTCCAACTGCTCCTCAGTCTAAAAAGGTTTTGAAAAATATCCTACAGACCAATTCTTTTTCTGAATGTCATGGTATTCATTTACTGACTTTTTAATGCAGCCTTAAAGAAAAAGATGGGCCAGGCGTGGGGCTCCTGCCTGTAATCCTCTGGGAGGAAGAGGTGGCAAGATCCCTTCAACTCAGGAGTTGGAGACCAACCTGAGCAAGAATGAGACCTTATCTCTACTAAAAAGCAAAAAAAAAAGAAAGAAAGAAAACTGCTGGGCATAGCGGTGGGCACCTGTAGTCCCAGCTGCTTGGAAGGCTGAGGCAAGAAAATCGCATGAGCCCAAGAGTTTGAGGTTGCTGTGAGCTATGATGACACCACGGCACTCTAGCCTGGGCAGCAGAGTAAGACTCTGTCTCAAAAGAAAAGAAAAGAGAAGGCAAATATTTGCTTGATTTATCATCTTTTTTTTTTTTTTTTTTTGAGACAAAGTCTCACTTTGTTGTCCTCAGTAGAGTGCCGTGGCATTGTAACTCACAACAGCTTCAGAGTCTTGAGCTCAAGGGATCCTCCTGCCTTAGCCTCCAGAGTAGCTGAGACTACAGGCACCTGCCAAAACCCCTAGCTATTTTTTTTTGTTAGTGATGAGGTCTCGCTCTTGCTCCAGCTGGTCTCCTGAGCTCAAGCGATCCACCCGCCTTGGCCTCCCAGAGTGTTGGGATTACAGGTGGAAGCCACCAAGCCTGGCCTTGATTTGCATCTTGAACCAGAAAATCCGCCTTTACCCGAGTCCAAGGCACCTTCAACTCTTGCCCAGAATACTGCAATGACTTCCTCATTGGTCACCCTCATCCATCTGCATTCCTCTACTTTTTCTATGCAGTGGCCAGATGGACTTTCGGGAACACGAATTTCGTTGTCAAATTATATCACATGTTTTAGAGAGGCATCCACAAATTGTGAGCTCCTGGAAATCATATCACAGCAATTGGGATCTGATGTAAATGTGATCACAGTGTCAAACAGACCCATGCTGCAGAAGCCAGTCCCTGAGCAAAGACTTCTCCCCAAGGTCTCAGTACTGGTCACAAATCTAAAAATATGTCACAGGGCTGTAACTAGCAAGATAGCTGTGTACCCCTGGTTCTGGGGCTAGCTGGTGGTCAGCAGCACAGATCCTGATCCTTCCTCTAAGGAACTCCTTGACAAATGTAGCAAGTTAGGCCAAGGTAGCCCACACCTACTATAACCTCTTCCTGGACATGACCTTGAATCACACGCCTCTCTGAATCTGGTTCCCAGACTGTCAATAGGCTTACTCTGCAGCTTCCATCAACTCAGGTCACAACTTATGCTTAAGACATACTTAGTATCTGGCAGAGGCTGGTCAGGGATTTGTTTTTTTAAGAAACAGAGTCTCACTTTGTTGCCCTTGGTAGAGTGCTGTGCATCACAGCTCACAGCCACCTCCAGCTCTTGGGCTTAGGTGATTCTCTTGCCTCAGCCTACCGAGTAGCAGGGACTACAGGCACCCACCACAATGCCTGGCTATTTTTTGTTGCAGTTTGGCCGGGACCGGGTTCCCACCTGCCACCCTCAGTATATGGGGCCAGAGCCCTACTCACTGAGCCACAGACACTGCCCCCCCCCTTTTTTTTTTTGAGATAGAGTCTCACTCTGTGACCCTGGGTAGCATGCTGTGGTGTCATCATAGCTCACAGCAACCTCAAACTCTTGATCTCAAGCCATCCTCTTGCCTCAGCCTCCTGAGTAGCTGGGACTAGTTTTTCGGGGCTAGGTTTTCTATTTTTAGTAGAGAGGGGGTATTGCTCTTCCTCAGACTGGTCTCCAACTCCTGGACTTAAACAGTATGGTAGCTTGGGCCTCCCAGAGTGCTAGGATTACAGGCATAAACCACAGCACCTGGCCCCAGGCTGGTCTTGAACTCCTAGTCTCAAATTATCCTAACACATTGGTGTCCCAAAATGCTAGATTACAGACCAGAGGCACACAATACACCTGGTCCCTGCTGCTACTTTGTTTCAATCTGTAAATCCTGGGGTGGCAAAGTGGTTCATGCCTGTAATCCTAGCGCTCTGGGAGGCCAAGACCAGCAGATTGCTTGAGTTCAGGAATTAGAGACCAACCTGAGCAAGAGTGAGACCCTGTCTCTACTAAAAATTGAAAAACTAGCCTGGCATTGTAGCAGGTGCCTGAAGTCCCAATTACTTAAGAGGGTGAGGCAAGAGGATCATGTGAGCCCAAAAGTTTGAGGTTGCTGTGAACTACGATGACGCCACAGCACTCTACCCAGGGTGACAGAATAAGACACTGCCTGGCAAAAATAAATAAATAAATTATAAATCTTGGGGTCTTCAGACCTCCATTGAGCTGAGATGGGCCTCTGTTCTGCTGTCTCTCTCTAGTACAGTCAGAAAGTACCTGTTTTTACTTTTCCCAGGAATGGAGAGGAGCTGTCAGACATGCCCATTGTTGCATTAACTCAGCTTGAACTTGCCCTGTTCTCACCTAACTTAAAAAAGGCAGGGAACTTTACAACCAAATATTAGCACAAGTAATGTCTGTTACAGCCAACTACCGGCAAAGGACAGCCAGCTGCAGATAACCTAGCGATGATGAGCCCATCGGGACTGGTAGTGGGAAGGCTGACATGAACCCAACAATCACTGCCATGAACCCCAGGGTGCCTTCTGGAGCAGGCTAACATCTTTTCACATTGATCCCCACCCCACTCTCCTGTGTACAAACTGGTGTGCATGCAGACTTTTTTAGCCTTTCAAAAAAAGGAAGGTTAAAATGCTTAGCAAACTAGAAGTAGATGGTAACTTTCTTAATTTAATAAAGGACATGTATAAACCAATTAGAATTAACATTACATATAATGATGAAATGTAAAACTCCCCTTGAGACTGAGAAAAAGAAAAGCATAGCAACTGTCATCATTTATATCCAGCACTGTTTTGGTGGTCCCAGCTAGTACAAAAAGGCATGAAAAGGAAATAAAGATAGAAAGATTGGGGGAAAAAAACTCATTTTCAACGGATGACATGATTTGGTATGTATAAAATCCAAATCTATCTACAAACTACTATAATCAAGTGAATTATCAAAATGTACATAAATCAATTACTTCTGTATAAAAGCAGCAAACAATTAGAAAATGAAAAGTCAGGCTCAGTACCTGTGGCACCCAAAGCACAATGGTTATGGTGCCAGCCCCATACACCAAAGTTGGTGGGTTCAAACCCAACCTGGGCCACCTAAAACAACAATGACAACTGCAACAAAAAATAGATGGGAATTGTGGAGGGCACCTGTGGTCCCAGCTACTTGGGAGGCTGAAGCAGGAGAATCTTTCTCTCTCTCTCTCTTTTTTTTTTTTTTTTTGGGGGGGGGACAGAGTCTAAAGCTATCACCTGGGTAGAGTGCTGTGGCTTCACAGCTCACAGCAACCTCAAACTCTTGGGCTCAAGGAATTCTCTTGCCTCAGCCTCTCAAGTAGCTGGTACTACTCGCACCTGCCACAACACCTGGCTATTTTTTGTTGCAGTAGTCATTGTTGGTTAGCTAGCCTGGGTCGAGTTCGAACCTGCCACCTTCGGTTTATGTGGCTGGCCCCATAACCACTGTGCTACAGGTGCCGAGCTGGCATGAGAATCTTTCTTTTTTTTGAGACAGAGCCTCAAGCTGTCACCCTGGGTAGAGTGCTGTGGCATCACAGCTTACAGCAACTTCCAACTCCTGGGCTCAAGTGATTCTCCTGCCTCTGCCTCCTGCCTCTGACTACAGGCACCCACCACAATGCCCAGATACTTTTTTTTGGTTGCAGCCATCATTGTTGTTTGGCAGGCCCGGGCTGGATTTGAACCCGCCAGCTCAGGTGTATGTGGCTGACACTTTAGCTGCTTGAGACACAGGCACCAAGCCAGGAGAATCTCTTAAGCCCAAGAGTTTGAGGTTGCTGTGAGCTGTGAGGCTACGGCACTCTACTGAGGGCGACATAGTGGGACTCTGTCTCAAACAAAAAAAAGAAAAAAGAAAGAAAAATTAAAGCCTGGCTCGGCCCCTGCAGCTCTGTGGTTAGGGCAGTGGTTCTCAACCTTCCTAATGCCGTGACCCTTTAATACAGTTCATGTTGTGGTGACCCCCAATGATAAATTTATTTTCATACACCTGTATTTGTACAGGGTATTTGTGATGGTTTTAGGCGACCCCTGTGAAATGGTCACTCCACCCCTCAAAGGGGTTGCAACCCACAGGTTGAGAGCCACTGGGTTAGGGCGTCAGCCACACACACCAGGGCTGGTGGGTTCAAACCTGGTCTGGGCCTGCTAAACAATGACAACTGTGCTAGCTTTAGCAGCACATATACTAAAATTGGAATGATACAGAGAAGATTAGCATGGCCCCTGTGCAAGGATGACACGCAAATTCAAGAAGTGTTCCATATTTAAAAAAAAAACAAATCAGACAAACAACAATGACAACTACATTAACAAAAAAAAAAATAGCCGGGCATTGTGGCGGGCGCCTATAGTCCCAGCTACTTGGGAGGGTAAGGCAAGAGAATTGCTTAAACCCAAGAGTTTGAAGTTGCTGTGAGCTGTGATGCCACAGAACTCTACCCAGGATGACACAGTGAGACTCTGTCTCAAAAAAAAAAAAAAAAAAGGCTCCATGCCTGTAGCTCAAGTGGCTAAGGTGTTAGCCACATACATCAGAGCTGGCAAGTTCGAATCCAGCCCGGGCCTGCCAAACAACGATAACGATAACTACAATCAAAAAATGGCCAGGCTTTGTGGTGGGCACCTGTGGTCCCAGCTACTTGGGAGGCTGAGGCAAGAGAATTGCTTAAGCCCAAGAGTTTGAGGTTGCTGTGAGCTGTGATGCCACGACACTGTACCCAGGGTGAAAGCTTGAGGCTCTGAAAATAAAATAAAATAAAATATAAAATATAAAATAAAATAAAATCCCGTGACCAGAGAGGCCCTTTTGGGAGGTGGCCAAGTTTGTGAGAGCTTTCTGGATTCATAATTTTCTTGGATTTGACCGTAAGCACACCTATGCAGAAGTGCAAACAAAACTGCTAATTTCATGAAATCACAGAAAATGTTCAAGAAGTAATGTAGGCTGTAGCTCAGTGGTTGGGTCACTGGCCACATACACTGAGGCTGGCAGGTTCGAATCTGGTCCCCAGCTAAACAACGACAACTGCAACAAAAAAAATAGGTAGGTGTTCTGATGGGCACCTGTAGTCCCAGCTACTTGGGAGGCTGAGGCAAGAGAATCGCTTAAGCCCAAGAGTTTGAGGTTGCTGTGAGCTGTGTCACCCCCAGCACTCTAACCAGGGCAACAGCTTGAGACTTCTGTGTCAAACAAACAAAAAAAAAAAGAAATAATGTCATTTCCTCTCACTAATCTGATAGGTTTTATCAGGGATAATACTTTATTTTTAGAGTTTCTCCTTTTTTTTTTTTCTTGCAGTTTTTGGCCCGGGCTGGGTTTAAACCTACCACCTCTGGTATAGAGGGTCGGCGCCCTACTCACTGAGCCACAGACGCCACCCCTTCTCCTTATATTTTTAAGGCCATCTGGTTCCGTTCAGTAAGTCCAAACTCCTTGGTGATTCTTGTAAGTATTGGCTGGTAGGAAAAGCTAAGGCAATTCCGAAGCTGGCTTTCCTTTTCATCAGGTCCCTCAGAGCTCCTCACTGCTATCTCAGAACACAATGGTGTTATACAGACTCCCTTGTGGCAGGGCAGCGTGTTCGGGCTCACTACGTCGTACTATACCAGCAGTGTTTCATGGTTGTGAAATAATTGTAGGTCATAAGCCAAACTGTAGTTTATAAATTTAGCCTTTCCTGAAATATTTCTAGTAACTTAGCTTAAAAATGTTATTTGGTTCAGCTCAGCTTTGCCCCTAAATGGAAGGCATGAGTACTCGGCAGCTATGTAGGTTAGGGTTAAGGTCAGACACAGCAGTGACAGGCAGTGTGAGAAGCCTCGGCGTTAGGGCCCTGAGCTGCTATCTCCCCATGGAGTGAGTCGGAAGCAGACACTGCTTTCACTCCTCACCACTTACACACTGTTCTCTGACCTGGCTAGGACATCTGGCTCTCTATATCCCACACAGAGGCAGCCAGCTATCTGATGAGGCTGAGTTTGTTGTGTCTGAGCCAAGTGTCCCAAGTCTCCTCAGGAGGGAGTCCAGGCTGTGACTAGTTTCCCAGCTTGCACAAGTGGCTTCTAACATTGCCACCAGAAGCTCAGCTAGTGGCAGCTTTACTGTCTCTGCTTGCTAGCAGTCGAAGATTGAATGGAGATGCCTAGACTGGCCCGGACTAGGAGCTACCATATGTAAAAAGCAAAATCTCCAGGGCCAGGCACAGTGGCTCATGCCTGTAATATTAGCACCCTGGGAGGCCAAGGCAGGTGGATTCCTTGAGACCAGCCTGAGCTAGAGAGAAAGACCCTCCATCTCCACTAAAAAAATTAGCTGGGTATTGTGGCAGGCACCTGTAGTCCCAGCTACTCGGCAGGCTGAGGCTTGGTAAGGGGGTATGTGGGGTTCACAGTGTGTGACACACTTCTTGGGGGTGGGTGGGACACAATGATAAGCTTGAGGTTGCTGTGAGCTATGATGATGCCATGGCACCCTACTCAGGGCTACAGAGTAAGCCTCTGTCCTACCTCCAAAAAAACCTCAGAATCTCCAAATGGAGCCATCTGGCAACTTCAGAGTTGGTTTGGAGGATTCGGGCACTATGTGCAGAAGAAATGAAGACTGGACCCTGTAGGTCCTCCTTCCTACTCTGCTCAGAGGGAGCAGATAAACTGCAGGGTGGCAGTCCAAAGCATCAGGACTGCTGCCAAGGACAGCCATTCTGATGACCACAGTGCCCTTTTTGTTAGGGCTAATAAATCTCCTCTTGTTTCGGTGACAAGGATCTGGGGTTCTTACAATTTGACAACCCAAAGTCCAACCACACCCAGGAAGGGGACAGAGGTCTAATTTCTTCAAGCAAATAGACCCAAGAAGATCTCTTATGCCCCTTAGCATTGGCCTCTGGTGGTTTTTTTTTTTTTTTTTTTTTTGAGACAGAGCCTCAAGCTGTTGCCCTGGGTATAGGACCATGGCATCACAACTTACAGCAACCTCAAACGAGTCTCCTGCCTCCAAAGTAGCTGGGACTACAGGTGCCTGCCACAATGCCCGGCTATTTTTTGGTTGCAGCCATCGTTGTTGTTTGGCGGGCCTGGGCTGGATTCGAACCCACCAGCTCAGGTGTATGTGGCTGATGCCTTAGCCGCTTGAGCCACAGGCACGAAGCCAGGCCCCTGGTAGGTTTATGAATCTGAAGGGATGCTCATAAATTTAATTGTTGAACTCCAAAAAGTGTTCAATCCTGAATTTATTAAACATTTTCTTTTTTGAGACAGAGTCTCACTTTGTTGTCTTACGCTAGACTGCCATGGCATCATGGCTTACAGGAACTTCAAACCCCTGGCCTCAAGTGGTCCTTCTGCCTCAGCCTCCCAAATAGTTGGGACTACAGGCAATGGCTATAAGACTCACTAATTTGTTTTATTTTTAGTAGAGATGGGGTCTCACTTTTGCTCAGGCTGCTCTTGAACTCCTGAGCTCAAGCAATCCACCTGTCTCAGCCTCCCAGAGTTCTGTGATGACAGCCATGAGTCACCATGCCCAACTAATCCTGAATTCTTCAAAAGTCTGTAGAAACGACACAAACTATCCTCTAGAGCAGGGGTCCTCAAACTCTTTAAACAGGGGGCCAGTTCACTGTCCCTCAGACCGTTGGCGGGCTAGACTATAGCTAAAAAAAAAAAGAAAGAAAAAACAACTATGAACAAATTCATATGCACACTGCACATATCTTATTTTGAAGTAAAAGAACAAAATAGAAACAATTACAATCACACCGCCTCATGTGGCTTGCGGGCCGCAGTTTCAGGACCCCTGCTCTAAAGCAGTGTTTTTCAACCTTTTCTATCTCACAGTACACTTGATCCTATAGTTAAATTTCTGCGGCACACTTAACATTATGCAGATCAAAAAGAGTAAAAGAAAAAAAGGATATACTTACTGTGCTTTAAAAGTCTTTTGAAAATGATTTAATTAATGGTCTGAAAAAATTTTCACAGCTCACCCGTTGAAAATCACTGCTGTAGTGATTCTTGTAAGACACACCTTATGGGACCAAAGCCCCAGCACAGGCCTTCTGAGCTAAGGCAGGGCCTGTGGCTTGGTCCACATACCTGAATCTGGGAGGACAGGGCCTTGGCCTTGTTAGCTATAGAATGGACTGAAGATGGCCCTGGTGTTAAGCATAGCCCAACAATCCAAGACCACAGCCCCTATGACTCCACCAGCACCAGAACTCTGCCCAGGTTTCCTCCCCAACACTTTTCCTTCCTTTCCTGAGTCTAACCCCTTGGACTCCTGGTGGTCTGTGGAACCAGGAAACTCTTCCCCTCTTTGCAGACCTTAACAGCAGATGACTGTGGTGGGGACAGTTTCCAGGTGTTCCCTAGTCCCTCCAGCAGGTCACCCTCCACACACACATACATCTGAATACCTTTGCTTCACCAAGCCCTGAGAGCCTTCTGGGAGCCCCACAGCGGCTCCTACTGCCTGTATTATAGGTTTTTCCATCCCCTCTCTCCAAGCCTGTCTGTTACTTTGAACCTCACAGAGAAATCAACAAAGTAATACCAGGCCTCTTGTCCCAGCTGCAAAGGAAGGGCCTTGGACTTCTGGGGTCCAGCCCACCCATCAGGGACCTCCCAGGCTCCTGGACAGCTACAGATCCTCAGAACCATGCAAGGTGACCTGGAATCTTAGAGGTCCAGGCAAGACAAAAGCAGATGACTCTGCCTGGAATGATCTCTTGGCTATAGCACAGCTGTTTCCAGCCAGTGGGGCGGGGCTGGGGAGAGGAGGGAATGACAAGAAGGTGCTCAGATAGTTATTATACACAGGGGAAGGGAGGGAAGAGGGGTGACTTCACCAGGGAAGCAATCTGGAGATGGAGGGAGAAATTTCCCTTTCTGCATATAATCCATGCTTCCCTCAGCCCCATTCTTGCCTGGGTCATGCCACTTACGCTATTGGCCTGGCCTGGGCCCAGCCTCTCCATACTCAGCAGATGCAGCCAGTCGCTCATATGCCCATAATATCTGACCAGCCCTCCACAAACCTGCTCTCAAATCCTGTGAACTCTGGAATGCAGCTAAACTTCATGGGGTTCAGAGCCTATTTTGCAGCTTTTACATCCTTCCTAAAGGAGACCAATAAAGTAGAGAAGTTACTCTTTCTAGACTCAACTCCATTGTACAGAACACTTGGCTGTGAAATGCCCTTCCTTGGCCTGGCGCGGTGGCTCACGCCTGTAATCCTAGCCCTCTGGGAGGCCAAAGCAGGTGGATTGTCTGAACTCACACATTCGAGACCAGCCTGAGCCAGATAGAGACCTCATCTCTAAAAATAGTCGGGCATTGTGGCTGGCACTTGTAGTCCCAGCTACTTGGGTGGCTGAGCCAAGAGAATTGCTTGAGCCCAAGAGTTTGAGGTTGCTGTGAACTATGATGATGCCATGGCATTCTACCCAGGGTGACAGAGTGAGGCCTCTGTCTCCAAAAAAGAAGAGAGAAAGAAAATCATTCCTGCAATCCTTGGAAACTCCTCTAAGGGGGATAGTCTGATCCTGCAACTTTGCTAACATTAGGAATTCTAATCCCTCATAAAAGCCAGCCATAACAAATCTGCTCTTCTTCTCAGCAAGGGGAGCTATCTCCTGCCAAGGTCAAGGTGCATCACTGTGGCTCATCTCACTTGTGCATGTCTTGTTCACTCTGGCTGTCATAGACAACAGCCTTACAGGCTCTCATCCCTTCCATGGGACGCGCCTCTAACTCTGTCTATGAGCAGATACACAGGGGCCAAGGCAGACTCAGGGAGAGACCCTGTTCCCTGGCCTTGATCTTCTTGGTCTCCTAAAGAGCTTAATCGAGAGAGTAGGTGTGGCGGTCTCTGAGGGAGCATCCTGTCCCTGTGCACGTGTTGAGGCTCCAATTCCCAGACCTATCTGCAGAGATGAAAGACTGAAGCTCCTGCCCCTGAAGACATGAGGTCTCCAGGAGGGCCAAGTCTTCATCTCTCAATCCATGGGCTCCATCCTTTTTGTTCTCAGCACTTTGGTACAAAGAGCTTGAAATAAAGAGGTAACAGGAAATGACAAATGTCTCAAACCTATGTGGTGGGTACCTGGATGTTTTTCCCTCCTTGCTCATATGTATGTGTGTTTGGTGAATGAAAACAAATCATTTCAAACTGTGGGGCATAAGTATAATATCTCCAGTCAGACTCACAAAACAAACTTGGTAGCCAGGCGTGGTGGTTCACTCCTGTAACCCTAGAACTTTGGGAGCCCAAGGTGAATAGATTGCTTGAGCTTAGGAGTTCAAGACCAGCCTGAGTAAGAGTGAGACCCATGTATACTAAAAGTAGAAAAATTAGCCAGGCACCATGATGGGTGCGTGTAGTCCCAGCTACTTAAGAGGTTGAGGCCAGAGGATTGCTTGAGCCCAAGTGTTTGAGGTTGCTGTGAGCTATGACACCATAGCACTCTACCCAGAGCAACACAGTGAGATTTTGTCTCAAAAAAAAAAAAAGGGCTTGGTGCCTGTGGCTCAAGCGGCTAAGGCACCAGCCCATACACCTGAGCTGGCGGGTTCAAATCCAGCCCGGGCCCGTCAAACAACAATGACGGCTGCAACCAAAATATAGCTGGGTGTTGTGGCAGGCGCCTGTAGTCCCAGCTACTTGGGAGGTTGAGGCAGGAGAATCGCTTAAGCCCCAGAGCTGGAGGTTGCAGTGAGCTGTGATGCCACGGTACTCTACCCAGGGTGACAGCTTGAGGCTCTGTCTCAAAAAAAAAAAAAAGTTCTGGGTGGCACCTGTGGCTCAGTGGGTAGGGCGCCGGCCCTATATACCAGAGGTGGTGGGTTCCGCCTAGCCCTGGCCAAAAACTGCAAAAAAAAAAAAAAAAAAAAAAAATTTCAGGTGGTACCCGTAGCTCAGTGGGTAGGGTGCTGGCCACATACACTGAGACTGGTGGTTCGTAACCCAGCCTGAGCTTGCTGAACAACAAATGACAACTACAACCAAAGAATAGCCAGGCATGTGGCAGGCACCTGTAGTCCCTGATGCTAAGGGGACTGTAGGCAAGAGAATCGCTTAAGCCCAAGAGGTTGAGGTTACTGTGAGCTGTGACACCATGACACTCTACCCATGGTGACAGCTTGAGACTGTCTCAAAAAAAAAAAAAAAATGTGTTCCCAGGTAAGCTTGAGAGGTTCAAGACAGTTTGATGCCCCAAATGACAGAGAGCACTGGCACCTAAAGAACCCTACATTTGACAGTATTCACACTTAACTTAGGACTGTGTGTATGACTGAGTGGGCTCCTGGATTTCCTGGCCCTGGATTGAAACCTCTAGAAGGGGCCCAAATGGTGCACGCGCAAGAAGTTTCTGCACGATACTGTGGGACCACAAGGTCTGGAATGAAGAAAGCAGAGGTCATAATAAAGGGTAGATGGGTTGAGCCTGCCTCCTGGGGAAAGGGCTGCTTTATAGTCCCATCTGGTCTTCACTAGCAGCTTGCTGGGGTGCTCACTGGAGTATTCCCTGGCTGGTAGTGAAGGCTAGGAGGGCCTCTGAATAAGAGATGGGCTTGCTGTGAGACTGCAGGAGCCATAATTGGCCCACTCAAAAGCCTGGCATCATTATCCCTGGCCACTTTTCCAGCCTACCCAGGTCTCACCAGCACCCAGGGACCCTCCTCTGCTTCATATCCTTTCTCCTGTAGCTTGGGTTCCACAGCCAATGATGTCAGTGACAGTCTTTCTTGCCCCTGTCTCTATCCCCCTCTATCTTTTTTTTTGGACAGGATCTTGCTCTGTTTTCAAAGTCAGAGTGTAGGGGCACCATCTCAGCTCACTGCAGTCTCAAACTCCTGGGCTCAAGCAATCACCTTTGTTGAGTGTCCCAAGAGGTTGGGATGCCACCATAGCCAGCTAATTTTTATATTTCTTGTAGAGATGGGGGTCTCACTATATTGTCCAGACTTGTTTCAAACTCCTGGCCTCGGGCGGCGCCTGTGGCTCAGGGAGTTGGGTGCTGGCCTCATATACCAAGGATGGCGGGTTCAAATCCAGCCCTGGCCGAACTGCAAAACAAAAAAATAGCTGGGCATTGTGGCGGGTGCCTGTAGTCCCCGCTACTTAGGAGGCTGAGGCAAGAGAATAGCCTAAGCCCAGGAGTTGGAGGTTGCTGTGAGCTGTGATGGCACAGCACTCTACCGAGGGCGATAAAGTGAGACTCTGTCTCTAGAAAAGAAACAAACAAAAAAAACCTCTTGGCCTTAAGGGGTCCTCCCACCTTGGCTTCCTAAGGTGTAAGTCACTGTGCCCCATCCCTGATGAATCTTTTCTTCACTTTCTTCACTTTTCATCAACCTGCAATGAATCCTGAGTACTGTAGAGAAATTCTACGACATTTCTATTGTCTACTCACCTTTCTGGTTTGAGACCTTTCCCAGTCTCCTCATACCTTTGTCTTCAAGCGTCCCTCACTCTTTGCTGCAGTCTGAGGTAAACCCACCACCAAGCATTTTAAATCCTCTCCCTCCAGCATTTTCAGAACCTTAGAAGATGAACCAGATAATCTTTCTCCTGTATCCTCTTTCTTTCTTTTTTTTTTTCTTTGCAGTTTTTGGCCGGGGCTGAGTTTCAACCCACCATCTCCGCCTGCGCTCTACCCCTTTGACCCACAGGCGCCACGCTATCCTCTTTCTTTTTAAGAGACAGCGTCTCATTCTGTCACCCAGGCTGTTCTCAAACTCCCAGGCTCAAGTGATCCTCCTGCTGTGGCCTTCCAAAGTGCCACAGGTGTGAGCCACCATGCCGCCAATTTTACTGTTCTATTTTTTTTTTTTGGAGGACAGAGTCTTGAGCTGTCACCCTGGGTAGAGTGCCATGGCGTTACAGCTCACAGCAACCTCCAACTCTTGGGCTTAAGCGATTTTCTGCTTCAGCCTCCCAAGCAGCTGAGACTACAGGTGCCTGCCACAATGCCTGGCTATTTTTTGTTGCAGTTTGGCTGTGGCCAGGTTTGAACCCAACACCCTTGGTATATGGGGCTGGTGCCCTACTTGCCTCCCAAGTAGCTGGGACTATAGGTGCTTGCCCCACACCTGGCTATTCTTTGGTTGTAGTTGTCATTGTTGTTTGGCAGCCCCAGGCTGGGTTTGAACACGCCAGCTCCCATGTATGTGGCTACCGACCTAGCCACTGAGCTACAGCTGCCAAGCCAACTTTTTTTTTTTTTTTGAGACAGGGTCTCACTATGTCAACCTCAGTAGAGTGTGATGGCGTCACAGCTCACAGCAACTTCAAACTCTTGGGCTTAAGCGATTCTCTTGCCTCAGCCTCCCAAGTAGCTGGGACTACAGGTGCCCACCACAACCCCTGGCTAATTTTTGTTGCAGTCGTCATTGTTGTTTAGCTATCCCAGGCTGGGCTCCAACCGGCCAGCCTCGGTATATGTGGCTGACGCTGTAACCACTGTGCTAAGGTCACTGGGCCCATTTTAACATTTCTTTAAAAAAATTTTTTTTTTTTTGTAGAGACAGAGTCTCACTTTACCGCCCTCAGTGGAGTGCTGTGATGTCACAGGACGCACAGCAACCTCCAGCTCTTGGGCTTCCGCGATTCTCCTGCCTCAGCCTCCGGAGCAGCTGGGACTACAGG
>CAUYPK010032462.1:0-17636 GCA_963574355.1 Loris lydekkerianus | reverse complement strand
TTTACATGGATGGAGCTGGAACATATTCTTCTTAGTAAAGTATCTCAAGAATGGAAGAAAAAGCATCCAATGTACTCAGCCCTACTATGAAACTAATTTATGGCTTTCACATGAAAGCTATAACCCAGTTATAACCTAAGCATATGGGGAAGGGGGTGAGGGAGGAGAGGAAGGAGGAGGTGGGCAGAGGGAGGGTGATTGGTGGGATTACACCTGTGGTGAAACTTACAAGGGTACATGTGAAACTTAGTAAATGTAGAATATAAATGTCTTAACAATAACTAAGAAAATGCCAGGAAGGCTATGTTAACCAGTGTGATGAAAATGTGTCAAACAGTCTATAAAACCAGTGTGTGGTGTCCCATGATCGCATTAATGTACACGGCTATGATTTAATATTAAAAAAAATTAAAAAGTTTATTAGAGGCTCTCAACATTAAAATGGATCCTGCAAAGGAATGAAGTAGTGAGATCAAAGACAGCCTATTTGAAATTACACAATCAGAGCAGAAAAAAGAATAAAAAGGATTGGAGATCATCTACAGGATATAGGAAATTACCTAAAAAGACCAAATCTAAGAATTACTAGTGCTCGAGGAAGTTGAGCAAGAGCAAGTGGTAGAAAGGTTATTCCAAGAAATGATAACAGAAAACCTTCCAATACTTGACAAAGAGAAATATCCAGGTATGGGAAGATCAGAAAACACCACAGTAAATTCAACCCAAATAAGATTACCCCAAGGCGTATAATAATCACATTCTCACAGGTCAAGGACAAAGAGAGGATGCTGAAAGCAGCAAGAGAAAAGAAGCTCCTATTCATTGGCAACATATTCTCAAAAGAAACTATAAAGTCCAGGTTGTCCAGGGGTGGGAAAAAATTCAAGGTGCTTAAAGAAAAAAGAAATTGCCATCCAAAACATTGTATCCAGAAAAGCAACCAAGTATCTGTGAGAGATAGTCTTTCCCAGGCAAAGAAAGACAGAGATAATTCACCATCACTAGACTAGTCTTTACAAATGCTTAAGGGAGTTCTTAAATCTGAAAGAAAAAAAAACAAACAAACACTAATTTACAAAAAGAAAACATTTGAAGGTATAAAAAGCACTGGTAAAACTAAGTACACATACAAACCCAGAATACTCTATCACTATAACGGTGTGCAACCCACTCGTAACTCAAGTATGAAGACTGAAAGAAAAATCTATCAAAAACAATAATAGGTACAGCAACCTGCTAAAGAGGGGCAATATAAAAATTACATAAATATGTGGGGGTGAGGGGCAAGGTGACTGACTACTGTCATCAGTCACTTAATCATCCCTCAAAGAACAAAATTTTCAGATGAAAAAGCCCAGGTGGAATAATGAGAAAAGGTACCAAGAATTATCCTCACCAAAGACCCCAAAGGAAGTTGTGGAGCAGAAAAAGGAGCAAGGTTTTGACAGAGACTTGCCCCTGAGGGATTCAAAGTTCAGCAGAAAGGGTAGGTGGAAGGGTGTGCTCTTCCTCCCTTCACATCTGTGGCCATCTGCCAGCTCCTGGTCTGTTGCAGAACCCTTCTACCCCCTTCTACCATCACAAATGCAGGTGTCGCTGCTGTTCGCAAACAAGAGCCTCTCTAGAGCAGAGCACTGGGCTGCAGGTTTGCACAGCATTGTTCCCCCCAACTCAGACCTGAGCTAAGACAGCAAGTACTATATTGTTTGTGTACAGGTGGGGTACCTCTATCCTGCCAGGGAAGTCACAGTCTCTCCTTATCACTCAATCCCACATGAACAAAGAAAATACATTCAATGAAAAGTAAAACAAGCAACAAAATGATAAATAATCATTATCGATGACTTACTTATCAATGGCTCTGAATAAAAATGGACCCAGTTTTTCAGTTAAAAGACACAAAGAAACTGAATGAAAAAAGAAACAAAGCCCAATTGTCTGTTGTCTATAAGAAACCTATTTCACCTACAACACAGAGACTGAAAGACGTAAAAAGGTTTAAAAAAGAAAAGATATACCATGCAAGTCAAAAAAAAAAAAAAAAAAAAGAGCAGAAGTAGCTATATTTATGTCAGATAAAACAGCCTACAAGTCAAAGACGTTAAAAAGAGACAATGAAGTCACTATATAATGATACAGTGGTCAATTCAGGGAGAGGATATAGCAATTATAATATCTCCATCCCCAAAACAAGAGCACCCAAATATGCAAAGCAAACACTAACAGATCTAGAGCAATGGTTCTCAACCTTCCTAATGCCTCCTAATGCCATGACCCTTTAATTCAGTTCCTCATGTTGTGGTGACCCCCAACCATAAAATTATTTTCATTGCTACTTCATAACTGTAATTTTGTTAATGTTATGAATCATAATGTAAATATCTGATATGCAGGATGTATTTTCATTGTTACAAAGGGGTCACAACCCACAGGTTGAGAACAGCTGATCTAGACGAACAGATGGACTGCAATAAAATAACAGCAGGAAATTCAACACCCCACTCTCAGGAATGGATAGATCATCCAGACAAAACATAAACAAAGAAACATTGGAGTGACACTACACACTAGACCAAGGAGGCCTAATAGACATTTACAGAACATTTCACCAACGTCTGCAGAATGCACATCTTTTTATCAGGACATGGAACATTCTCCAGAATATACCATATCATAGACCACAAAACAACTCTCAACAAATTCATAGAAGTAGTAATTATATCAAGTATATATTCTGACCACAATGGAATAAAACTAGAAATCAATAATAAGAAGAACCTTAGGGCAGGGCCTGGGGCTCAGTGGGTAGGTGACCAGCCCCATGTACCAAAGGTGGGGGGCTTGAGCCTGGCCCCAGCCAAACTGCAACAACAACAACAACAACAACAAAAAAATAGCTGGGCATTGTAGCAGGCCCCTGTAGTCCCAGCTACTCAGGAGGCTGAGGCAAGAGACTCACCTAAGCCCAAGAGCTGGAGGTTGCTGTGAACTGTGAGGTTGCTGAGGGTAACAAAGTGAGACTCTGTCTCTAAAAAAAATAATAATAAAAATAAAAAGAAGAACCTTAGGGCAATGCCTGTGGCTCAATCAGTAGGGCACCAGTCCCATGTACCGAGGGTGGCAGGTTCGAACCTGGCCCTGGCCAGCTAGAATAGCAGTGACAATGGCAACGAAAAAAATGGCCGTAAGTTGTGGCAGGTGCCTGTGGCTCCAGATGCTCAGGAGGCTGAGGCAAGAGAATCGCTTGGGCCCAGGAGTTGGAGTTGCTATGAGCTGTGATGCCACAGCACTCTACCAAGGGTGACAAAAGGAAGACTCTGTCTCAAAAAAACAAACAAACAAACCAAAAAAAAAAAAAAAAAAAAAAAAAAAAAACAGGAAGAACCTTGGATACTACACAAACACATGCTCCTGAGTGACTAAAACTAGAAATCAATAACAAGAGGAACGTTGGACACTGAACATACATGCTCCTGAATGACTAAAGGGCTAATGAAATTTTTAAGAAAAAAATTTAAAAATTTATTAAAACAAATGAAAATGAAAATATAAGATATCAAAATCTATGGAATACCCTAAAAGCAATACTAAGAGGGAAGTTTGCAGCAATACATGCCTATAAAATCAGAAAGAAACCAAAGAACCTAATAATTTACCTTAAGGATCTAAAACATCAAGAACAAACCAAACCCAAAACTGGTAGAAGGAAAGAAATAAATAAAATTGAGCCTAAGAAAACAATGTAGAAGATCAATGGGGAAAAAACTGGTTGTTTGAAAATGGAAACAAGATTGACAAATCTTTAACTAGACTAAGAAAAAGAGAAGATCCAAAGAAATACAATGAAAACTGTAAAAAGAGCTATAAAAACTGAGACAACATAAATACAAAGAATCATTAGATGATATTATGAAAAACTCTGTGCCAACAAATTGAAAAACCTAGAAAAAAGTGGATAAAGTCCTGGACACATAAAAGATTGAGCCAAGATTGAGCCAAGAAAAAATAGAAAACCTACACAAACCAATAATGAGTAAAGAGATTCATAAGAGAGCCATAAAAAAAATTTTAAAAAAAGCCCAGAACCCCCAGGGCTTCACTGTCAATCTAAACACTTTTTTAAAGAAGTAAATATACATTTGTTTTTATTATCCTCCAAAAAGAACACATATGAAATATTTTTGCATATGTGAAAAACATCACAATAAATAGAAAATTAATGAAATTCATGCATCCTTTTTCTGTGTTATTTATAACACAAGTCAGAAACTCGCGAGTCACCCTTGACCATGCTCTCACCAACCAAATCCAATTAATTATCATTTTCTACCCTGGCTGAAGGCACCTTTGAAGCACTAAAATCCATTCCTGTCCCTTAAACCACTGCTCTAAGGCAATTTCCAAACTGCAGCCCAGGAAAACACCTTAAAACAGGATTAATTTCATCTCTCTTGCTGTGGAAGCAACAGAAAGAAGTAAAGTGCCCAAGGCTACATGGCCAGGAAATGGCAGAGAGAGGATTCAAATCCTGCCTGTTTTAGTTAGGAGTCAAGGTCTTACCCACCCACCATCCCACCTTGGGTGATGCTGGAAAAGGCTCAGCACTGCCTCCCATAGGGTAACCTGGGTAAAGACAGATTTATTTCAATCACCACCTCACCTCCTTTATCTAACTCCTGTTATCCAGACTCTGAGCTCAAACCACCTTCCAAGACACCCCTGCACTATGACAGCAAATCCCAGTATCTGCTCCCCCAGTATCTTCATACATTTCTACTAACCTATGCCCCCCACTAGACTGGGACCTCTGCAAGAGTAAGGGCCTGCTTAGCCCACTGTTTACAGTGCACCTTGCCAACCCTGGTTCCTCTCCCTATCCATTTCTCAGTGAATGATAGGTCACCAATGACAAGATCTCTCCTCTTTCCTTCCAACAATGGGCAATCTGGTCTCTGATCCCTATCCTCAGAGCTGTGTGTGAGCCAGATAAGGGAGGAAAGAGACCAGCCCAGGCTGACCAATCCAAGATGGTCTGCTCCAGGGAAGAGAATGAAAGAGATGTTAGGTACTCAGTGAATGGATCACAAACAAGCCCCTTCTGCCCTTGAGTTTCATTTTTAGTTTTCATTTATGCATAAATATTTGTGCTTAAATCTTTAATGCATAGGCTGGCTGGGCACCAATGGGGGTGTAACTGGGGGGTGGCTACACTCAAGCACTGGGGAGCTGGGCCAGCCCTCCCCCCCCACCAGACTTCAGCTTCTCCTCTCAGGGTGTGCTGAGCTCCACTCCCCCTGTCACAAGACAGCCAGGGGAAAGGGAAACAGCCTCCTAGCAACATCTTGTGTCACCTCAATCCCAGCAAGTCCTGGGCTCCAACTGTCTCCTAGAGGGGTGACTGAGGGCTCAGCACAGCCCAAACTTCCTGCCTGTGTTTTTTAAATGATGTCCTCTCCCCTCCCTCCAGGCCTGGGTGGAGGGCACCTGGGTGTCTACCTCTGGTACACTGAGGTCACTAATGACACAGACCAAGGCTTCCAAACAGGACAGGGTCAGGTCAGGAGTACATGGGCAGAGGCAGGCACGGCCAAAGCAGTGTGGCTTTTCCAGAGGCCCAGAATAGTCTCCAGAGATCCAGCTCCTGTCCTTGGTAGCACTGAGCATTCAGAATCCTCTACTCCACAACAGAGGCAGGGTGCCCGCAGGCACCTCTGAACCCCTAGTGTGCCACACAGGTCATGACCATGTCCCACAAACAGAAACTCCCGCAAGTCTTCAGGTCTAACTCAGGCACCTCCCTGAGAAGTCTGTCCTCCCTGAATATCCTGTAGTTGTCTTCATAGTGCTCACCATGGGTCCCCACAGCCTTGGAGCTCTCTGTGTGATGGCTCAAAAAACACTTGCTGAATGAATGGAAACTGAGGCTGGCTTTCCTCAGAGCTGTTGCCAGATCCAGTGTCCTCAGTCTAGAATCCTCTTCCTTCTTCATTCAGCTGCTTCAGTTTATTTCAACATTTGAGGGATTACTAGATGTTGCTGCATTACTGGGCTCAAAGGTCACCTCTGCCAGAAAGCCTTGCTGACCTTCCTCTTTGGCAACTTCTTTTCCCCAAGGGATCATCAGCCTCTAGGCCAAGATGATCCCTTAAGCATAGAAACCAGACCTGATTCATCATGTCTCTGTGCTTGGCGCAAGTTGGGTTCAGGAAACACCTACAGAAGGCACCATCTCTTAGAGGAGAGACCACCTCTGGAGCAGATATGTCTGCACTTGATAACTTGGCCAAGTTCTCTTCTCAGGCCTGCCAAGTCCAGAAACAAGGTTCTACAAAGTACCTCAGTTGCTATGGTAGTCAACTCAGGGGAGAGCAGGGCAGGATCAGCCCCTTAAAATCTGGTGCTTGGTTTTAGGTACCTGTGGAGGGTAGTGGTAGTTGAGGAGGCTTGTCCTTATCTGCCCCATCCAATGTCCTCCTCAAGTCACCAAAGAGACGAGCTGATCAGAAGCAGGCAGGATCTGGGGGAGGACCACCCATCTCTCTCTCATGGACCTGTGGGTCTGAGGGTCCTGGCCTCTGCTGATGAATCTTTCACTATTGCCTGAGATGGTCAGATCTCATGAATTTTCGGCCACAGTGATCACATTTATATGGTCGATATCTGATGCGTATCTGCGTATGTCACGCAAGCTCACCAGAACAGTAGAAAGCTAAGACACAGCCTTCCCAAGAGCATTTGTAGGGCCTCTCACCTGTGTGTTTATGCTGGTGAGTCACAAGGTGGGAGCGCTTGGGATAAGCTTTTCTACAGTTCTCATAAGGGCAGCAGGAAGGCCTTGGCACTGAGGATCTGCATCTGTGAGCCCCTTCCTGGGCCCCAGAGTTTGGATCTGCTTTCTGTGAAGCTGGGTAGGGCTGCTCAGGCAGGAAGGGGCCAGCATGGGAGTCTGGCTGACTCATAATAGAGTCTTGAGATTCTAATGCCAGCAATGATTGGGTCTCAGCTGGGGACATCCCATGGTTATAGGGATCTCTGGGGGACAACATCTGCTCCAGAGAAGGGAGCACAGCTGTGGCCTCAGTGGCAAGTGCCAATAATATCTCAGGTGTTAAAGAGGCTCTGTTAAAAGGTGCTGTTGAGGGTTCAGAATAAGGCATTGCTGGAGCCCCCATGTAGGACATCATAGGCATTCTTTCACTGGAAATTGAGACTGGCAGCCCAGTGGGAGACAACCTTAGATGCCCAGTGAAGGTCATGGCCACCCCTATAATATTGGGCACTCCTAAGGGCGTCACCGGGGGCCCCCTGAAAACCATCATCTCTGGCTGGGAGGTAGATGCTCCATGACAGTAAGTCATCAGGGAATGAGTGGGAGTCACTTCGGGGCCATAGCCCATGCCAGACTCATGGAGTGTCATACTTAACTATGACCCCACTTCATTCACATTCTGCCTTAGTGCCTCAGCAGACACCCAGGCACTCCTCAACATCTTTCTTCCCCAGTAAAGTGTTGAATGCCAGGTACAGCATGGTTCCAAA
This sequence comes from Loris lydekkerianus, assembly GCA_963574355.1. Taxonomy (NCBI): domain Eukaryota; kingdom Metazoa; phylum Chordata; class Mammalia; order Primates; family Lorisidae; genus Loris; species Loris lydekkerianus. Next base: position 10,097 of record CAUYPK010032462.1, on the reverse strand, counting down.
AGGTGAGCTCTCCACTGTTTCCAGAGCTGGAGGCATGTCCAAGGACATTAACTTCTCATTACCCTTGAAAAGAGAGTGAGTCAGGTCAAATTCATCATGGCTTAATTTCCAGTTCCACATGTTCCTACTCTTCATCCCAAGACCCCATCCTAATCCAGCCCTCCATCATCTCTTGCCTGACTTATCCTGCTTCCAACCATTTTGCAACCATTTTTTCAGATTGGGCTTTCATTAGAATCTCAGGTCTGGTTGACAGAATCACAATGGCAGCCTAAATGTAACTCATGCCACTCTTTCTCTTTGACACGTTTTTGTTCTTCATTTCATACAAAACAACAAAGAGTAAATAAAACATTATATAACCTACACCCTTCAGCAAAACTGAGAAAAAGCTCCAAATTATACATTAAGTGTGAGGGTGAAAAAAAATCTCAAACCAGCAAAATGAGTACAGAAACAAAGCCACAAAGATAGGAAGAATGGAGGCTTCAGATGGGTCTTGGCTTTAGCAAAACTTGGAAATCATATTCAAATAGTTGCCTCTAGAACAGGGTCTTCCATGAGTGGAAACTGCAGGGACAGTTGTAAGATCAAGCATTGAAGGAGATACGGGGAAATGGCAGATGTGAAAAACACTTCTGGATGGATGAGGGTTGTCTGGGAAGTCAGGAGCAGTATCCCTTGATGACTGTGATTTGTATCTGGGTAGACGGGTGTGCAACTGGCCACTTGCTCAGCTCCTCAATCTCCTGCTCCACGGCAGCCTGGGGTCAGCTGCGCACCAGCTATTTGGGGTCCAGGCCAACTTCAGAGCCAGACGGTGAGGTGTTGCCAGCAGAAGTCCCTGCACTGTGTCAATCTACACATTTAAAGAAGAACTGATAAAAATTCTACTCAAATGCTTAAAAACAGCTAAAAAAGAAGGAATACTTCCAAATGAATTCTACGGACCCAGGATTACCCTAATACTAAAACCAGACAAGCATACCAAAAAGAGAGAGAAAGAACTATAAGCCAGTATCACTAGTGAAAACAGATGCAAAATCCTCAAGAAAAGATTAGCAAACTAAATTCTACAACACATTAAAAAGATCATTCACTACGGTCAAATCAATAAACCAATAAACATTCCATTAACAGAACCAAGAAAAATGTGATCATTTCAATAAAGGCAGAAAAGTCCTTCAATAAAAGTCAATATTCATTTATGATTAAAACTCTCAACAAACTGGGTATAAAGAAACATCAGTCAAAATAACAAAGGCCAAATATGACAAACTCACAACTACTATAATACTGAAATATTGAAGATCTTTCCTCGAAGATCTGGAACAAGACATGGATGCCTACTTTCACAACTTTCATTCAAGATGATATTATAAATCCTGATCAGAGCAACTACACAAATGAAAGAAATATAGTGTGTCTAGGTTGTAAAAGAAGTCAAATTAGTTTTATTCACAGATGACATAATCTTATACCTAGAAAAACCTACAGAACACACCAAAAAATGATAAAATTGACAAGCAAACTTAATACAGTTACAGTATAGAAAATTAACATGTACCTTCTTTTGAATTAATCAAGTAGTTTTATACATTTCATTTTATCTACTCTTTTGGCTTTTTAGCTGTAACTTTTTATAATTTTAAGTAGCTCCTTCAGGGATTACAATAGGCACTCTCAATCCATCACAGTCTGGCTTGAATTAATAGTATAGTGTGCATAGAAAATATAAGAACTTTATAATAGCATAATTTCAGTTATTCTTCCATTGTTCCCTTTGTGATTTTGTTGCCATAGGTTATACTTCTATATATGTTATTAATCCCATCACATATTTTATTATTATTGTTTTAAACAATCTATAATCTCTTAAGAAAAAACTATAAATGCCCTTTTGTACTTACATTACAATTTCAAGTGTGTTTTTTTTTTGTTTTGTTTTTTTTGTTTTTTTTTTTTTTTTGTTAACCCGGATCTTTTGTATTTATTTCTTTGACATTTTTTACAGCACAATTTTGAGGGCCACAAATTACTCAGATTTGTTTTTCTTAAAAAAGTCTTTTTGGAGGGGGAGGATTGGTGGAGGGAGGGTAATCGAAGGGACCACACCTATGGTGTATCTTACAAGGGTACATGTGAAATTTACTAAATGTAGAATATAAATTTCTTAACACAATAACTAAGAAAATGCTGTGAAGGCTATGTTAACCAGTTTGATGAAAATATTTCAAATTGTATATATAATTTGAACCAGCACATTGTATCCCATGATCACATTAATGTACACAGCTATGATTTAATTTTTTTTTAAGTTGTATTTTTCCCTTCATTTTTATATGAAAATTTTTAGAGGATGTTTTCATTGGATATAGTATCTCTTCATTTTTTGTTTTATTTCATTTAATTACCTTCTGAATCCATTGTTCCTAATAAAAAGTCCGCTTTCATTCTTCTTATTGTTACCCTAAATGTATTAGTGTGTATACACACAGACCAATTTCTTTTAAGATTTTTTCTTTGCCTTTGGTTTTCAGCAGTTTGACTATGATGTGCTTAAGTATTTTTCCTGCTTGGTACTTAGTATTTGTTGAGCTTCTGGGACCTGAAGTTAATTTCCCTCATCAACTTTAGAAATCTTTAACCATTATCTCTTTCAATATTTTTTCTCTCTTCTCTTATTTCTAAGGCTCCAAATGTCCATTAGTTAGACAGCTTGACTTAGATCAGTTATAGGTGCTCTATTTAGGGATGGTTGTTTGGGTTTGGTTTTTACTACCTTTTTCTTCTTATTCTTAAGTTTGTATAATTTCTAATGACTTGTCTTTTAACTCACTGATACTTTCTTTGACTATAATCAGTGTAGTATTAAGTCAACCCAATGATTCTTAAGTTTCAGGAGGATAACTTTCAGTTCCCGAATTTCTTTTTTAAGAAATGGAAATCTTTTTTTCTTCTTTTCCTTTCCCTCACCCCTTCCCTCCTTCTCTTGTCTGCTCTACCCTTCCCCCATGCCTCATGCACAAGAAAAGAAAATAGTGACTAATTCTCACATAGATTGGATTTAACTTTGACCAAGGTACATTACTTAAACATTAATTTTTAATTCAACTTGTTAATATGTTGCTTAGGATATTGCATCCTCATTTATAAGTGACATACGTTTGTAATTTCCCCTATATAATGATATATTTTCTCCAATTTTAATATCAGGTGCACCCAGATCAAGTAGAATGATTTTGAAGTATTTCTCCTTTTTCTATTATCTATAAGATTTGGCATGATCTGCTTTTCGAAATTATCTTTTACTTTTATTTATAAATATTAGTTGTCTATTTTTTGAGACAAAAAAAAAATAAGAAGTTAATTGATGACTCTATACTATATCTCAAAGCATTCTATAATAGACATACTCTTATTTGACAATGTGAATGTTACTTTCTTTGCATTTTTATTATTATTATTATTGCTTAATATTTCAATGCAGCAATTGTCTGATTCCTTTTCTGAATATATTTATGTTCGTTTGTTCTTTATGAGGTTTTTGTTTCTAGTCCTTATCTTAAACAGTTACTGTTATTAAATTTTAAGCCTTTTTAATTTTGTGAAGGCAAAAAAAATGGAAACCTAATAAACACATGTATATGTAAAAATTAAAAAATAATAAAAAAATTAAAATCATCAGTAATCACAGAAAAAAAAAAAAAGAAAGAAATGGAAATATTGGCTTGGTGCCCATAGCTCAGTGGTTAGGGCACCAGCCACATACACCGGAGCTGGCAGGTTTGAATCTGGCCCAGGTCTGCTAAAACAACAATGACAACTACAACAAAAAAACAGCTGGGTCTTATGGCGGGTGCCTGTAGTCCCAGCTACTTGGGAGGCTGAGCAAGAGAATCGCTTAAGTCAAGAGTTTGAGGTTGCTGTGAGCTGTGATGCCACTATACTCAACTGAGGGCAACATAATGAGCCTCTGTCTCAAAAAAAAAGAAATGGAAATATTTCAGCCTGAGCAAGGGCAAGATACTGTCTCTACTAAAAAATATGAACTAATCATTATGGTGGGCACCTGTAGTCCCAGTTACTCAGGAGGCTGAACCCAGGAGTTTGAGGTTGCTCTAAGCTAGGCTGATGCCACAGCATTCTAGCCTGGGACAACAGAGTGAGAGTCTGTGTCAAAAGAAAGGAAAGAAGGAAAGAAGGAAAGAAGGAAAGAAGGAAAGAAAGAAAGAAAGAAAGAAAGAAAGAAAGAAAGAAAGAAAGAAAGAAAGAGAGAGAGAGAGAGAAAAGAAGAAATGGAAATACTTTGATAACATTTTTCATTTATTCGCCCATTTTGTTCACCTTTTGTATAATATTTTTGAATTGTTTATCACAGTAAGTGATAAAGTCCAATCTTTATATAGCAGATAAAGTCCATCTGCTAAGTCCAATCTCTGGGTGACCAGTAGGTTTACTTCTTTCATTCTTACTATTGTCAATGAGATCTGTAGAAATTCTGTATCGTTACCTAGTTCCAAGTAGTGCCAAGTTTTGTTCTCTTGGGTAGTTAAATTACTAGTAGGGAGTGTCTATTTCACGTTTATTATGAATGTTATATTATTTTCCTATAGGGATATTGTCTTCACACCCTAGATGTGGTGTTTCTGAGATAGATACTAAATGTCCAGTTCAAAAAGGTCATCCTGCCAGTGTCAGAATTCCAGCAACTCACCAGCACTTTACAACCCCATAAAATTCTACTCAGCGCTAATTCCACGTGCAGGCTATTATTGTTGTGTAACAAGTTGTTCCCAAAACTTAGGAACTTAAAAACCAGGTTATTATGCTCTCAGATTCTGTGGGTCAGGAATTTATGCAAGGCAGAGTACAGTTGATTGACTTTGCTCTACAAAGCAGTCACAGTCTATCAAGACTCACAATGAAACAGATTCCACTTCTTGATGGGAGCACACCCAAGTCACATTTTTGAAGAACATGTGGGATAGCAGATATTGTTTGACCATCTTTATGAAATACAAGCTGCCATAATCCCCCAGAAGCTGTTAGTGGCTTCTCGTAGTCTAAACATTAACTAAATATGAATAAATTGGGATTTGGCCAAGCTCCTAGGGGATTTCTGAGGCTTTTTTGTGTTTCTCTCCTCTCTGGCACCCTACCCTTCAAATTCCAACCAACTCACAGCCCTAAATTCTGATTTTTGTTCACTCTGCTTAGCAAGACCACTTTCTACTTAAGTTCTAGTTTTCTAGGCTATGGCTTAAAAATTGTCCCAGGAAGAAGGCCAGGGTAAATATTGAGCTCTCTTTCTATGCTTCTCTCAATGTGCGTAGTCCATACTGTCCTCTGTTCAATTCCTGAAAACAGTTGCCTCAAACATTTCACCATGTAATTGGTGTTTAGCATGAGATAGTGTGGTGATCTGACTCCATGATGGCCCCCAGTGACTTCTGCCCCTTAACATTCATGCCCTTGTGTGGTCACCTTCCTTTGTGTGAGAGAAGGATCTATTACCTCCTTTTAGCCATATGGACTGTGTGAAAGGTGATGGGATTTACATGCATACAAGTGAGTACATAATTGCTGTATGTGATGATGCTACAAAAGGTAGTTGCACCAGTTTTATTGCAGTCTCTCTCTTTCACTTGCTGGCTCTAAAGGCGCAAGCTGCCATACTATAACCTGCCTAGGGAAAGGATCATTTATCAGGGGACTGAGGACTAATCTCTGGCCAAGAATCAGTGCAAAATTGTAGGGTCCTTAGCTTTCAGGGAACTGATGAGACCCTAGCCATGGCCAACACCTTGACTGCAGCCCTGAAGAGGTCCCAGCTAACGAATGCTGACCCACAGAAACTATGAGATAATAAGCGGTGCTCTTTCAAACTATGGTACTTATAGTAATACTGTTATAGAGCAAAAGATAATTAATATATATATTAAGTCAGATCTCACCAACTCCTTTCTGAGCAGAACTACAAACCATCCTTTTTTATGAGCCATAGACCTCCATGGGTCTGGGTTGAAGATGAGATATCTTATGCCATTAAATTTCAGTCAACTAGAAGAGACTGCCAAGCCTTGAAGCATCCTCTATTGTCCCAGTATCCAATTGTCTATCTTTAGAACTTTATTTTTTTAATTAAATATCCATCCATTCAATAACATTGTATTAAATCCACCCTATAACAGTCCTTATTCTTGGCACTGAGGAACTGAAGATGAGGTAAACACTGTCCCTGCCTTCAAGAAAGGAATAATGCTATGCCCTTTATGTACACTGTCTTATTTGACACTCACAATAAACCTATGAGATCAGTGCCATTATTGTCTGCATGTTGCAAACCAGGAATTAAACTCAGAAAAGTTGAATCATTCACTACAGACATGTCTAATGAGTGGTGGAATCAGAATTTGAGTCCATGTTTTTTTTAATTCCAAAATCTTCCCATTATCTCATGCTAAATTACTGACTAATATGGACGACAAATTTAAAAAGTTATCATAACTCAAATTAATAAGTACTCAACTGGAGGAAACAGTGGGAACTGGGAATCACAGAGAAAGAAGTTTGGATTCAAGAAAGGCTATAGATTATAAAGAAGTTTAATGATACACAAGAGAAATTTGAAAACCAATTCAAAAATATCAGAAAAGCAATTTACCAAAGAAACAGACATTTTAAAGAAAAACCAACAGAACTTCTAGAACTGAAAAATGCACTGAATAGACAACAAAATACAAAAAACTAAAACAATAGGCTAAACTAAGCAGAAGAAAGATTCTTAAAATAGACATATTTCAAATTTATCCAGTCAGTTAAAAATAAAGACAATAATTTTTTTTTTTTTTTTTTTTTATTGTTGGGGATTCATTGAGGGTACAATAAACCAGGTTACACTGATTGCATTTTTTAGGTAAAGTCCCTCCTACAGTCATGTCTTGCACCCAAAAGGTGTGGCACACACCAAAGCCCAACTCCCCTCCCTCCTTACCTCTCTTTGCTCTTCCTTTATGATTTCAATTAATGTCTTTATATAACTTATTTAAATTTCTAAATAATCCATCATTCGAGTAAATTAAATTAATTGAATCAATGATAAACCACTCTTGTTTAATTCAGAGACCTTTTTAGTCAATTTGAAATTTGATTAAAACACAATGAAAGTGAAATCCTTACCTATGCCAGGAGCAAGAACACTGAAAATTACACTTCACACTTCAGATAACATTTGAGGATTCATCTGTCCCTAATTCTTAATTAGAATTAAAATATCACATGAAACCTTTGTCTTTTACTTCATTGTTTCCCTTATTTTGTAGTTATTAAGTGACACAGAAGAAGATGCTAAAAAGACATCATTTCTGCAATTGGCACTCTGCCCTACACTGCCTCTACACTAGCTTTCTAAGGTGAAAGATCAAACTTCAAGCAAACTTCTGATATAAGTTGTGGTGATTCAATAATGACACTCTTAACTCAATAGTGGGAGCTGATAGTTCCCAAAAACACAGCTAAAAAATCAGTTGATTTTTAACGTACATTCAAAGTCAGATGTAAAATTCATTATTAGAGGACAACTAACAGGTAACCACAACAAATAGGTAAATTTAGAAATTAAATTTTAATATGAAAGGTGTACATTATCAAACTGACAGAAATTCATTATTTATTCCCTTGGCCTTTTTGAGAAGTGTGTTTATTTTATCCTTCAAGCAAATAATATTTTGTGATACTTATACCTCTTCATTCTTTAAAAGTTCCAGAAATATGACTTGGAGAGCATTCCCTATATATTCGAGGCCAGCTAGGTTCATGTAATATGTGGTGCAGTGATGAAACGGAGAGACAGGAAGTCACAGGAAGGAAGATAGAGAAAGGGTGGAGTTAAAGGAGAAAAGTGTCAGAACTACGCAGACACATGAAAATTAAACAACCTGATGATAAAAAACAATCCTTGGATCAATGAAGAAATCAAGACGAAAAATTTAAAAATTTTCTACTTACACAACAAAAGTGACATAACCTACTTAAAATCTCTGGGATATGTGACAACACTAGGGCACATAAAACACTTATCATCTTAGAGAATTAAAAAAACAAGTGTTACTTGCAAGAGCTCAATATTCATTTTGACCATTATATGCTAGGTCTGGAAACTAAGCTCCTATTTTCTTTTCTTTCTTTTTTTTTTTTTTTAGTATTTTTTTTTTTATTTTTATTGTTAAAATATAGCTGTGTATATTAGTGCAATCAAGGGGTATAATGTGCTGGTTTCATATACAATCTAAAATATTCTCATCAAACTGTTCAACGTAGTTGCTGTATGCAGACATTTATATTCTGCATTTAGTAGGTTTCACCTGTACCCTTTCTAAGATAGAGTGTGGCCCCACCCATTTCATAGGTGTGGCCTCACCCATTACCCTCCCTCCACCATAACCTCCCCTTCCCTTCCCCTCTCTTGGCCCTTTCCCCATATTCTTGTGCTATAGTTAGGTTATAGCCTTCATATGAAAGCTATACATTAGCTTCATAGTAGGGCTGAGTACATTGGATACTTTTTCTTCCTTTCTTGAGATATTTTGCTAAGAAGAATATGTTCCACCTCTATCCATGTAAACATGAAAGAGGTAGTCTCCATCTTTCTTTAAGACTGCATAATATTCCATGGTATACATGTACCACAATTTGCTAGTCCATTCATGGGTCAATGGCACTTGGGCTTCTTCCATGACTTAGCATTTATGAATTGGGCTGCAATAAACATTCTGGTACAGATGTCTTTGTTATATTGTGATTTTTGGTTTTCTGGGTATATACCTAGTAAAGGAATTATAGGATCTACTGGCAGATCCATTTTTAGGTCTCTAAGTATTCCCCAAACATCCTTCCAAAAGGAACGTATTCGTGTGCATTCCCACCAGCAGTGTAGAAGTGTGCCCTTTTCTCCACATCCATGCCAACATCTCTGGTTTTGGGATTTTGTTGTGGGGGCTACTCTTACTGGGGTTAGGTGATATCCCAAAGTAGGTTTGATTTGCATTTCTCTGATGATTAAGGATAATGAGCTTTTTTTGATGTGTTTATAGATCTTGTGTCTGTCTTCTTTAGAGAAGTTTCTCTTCAAGTCTTTTGTCCACCCTGAGATGGGATCACGTGTTCTTTTCTTGCTAAAACGTTTGAGCTCTCTGTGGATTCTGGTTATTAAACCTTTATCGGAGGTGTAGCCTGCAAATATTTTCTCCCATTCTGAGGGCTGTCTGCTTTCTATACTTTCTATGTTCTTGGCTGTGCAGAGCTATTAAGTTTGAACAGGTCCCAGTAATGTATTTTTGATACTGCTTCAATTGCTTGGGGAGTCCTCCTCATAAAATATTCACCCTGACCAATTCCTTCAACATATTTCCCTGCACTTTCTTCAAGTATTTTTATAGTTTCATGTCTTAAGTTTAAATCTTTTATCCATTGAGAGTCTATCTTAGTTACTGGTGAAAGGTGTGGGTCTAGTTTCAGTCGTTTACAGATCACCAGCCAGTTCACCCAGCACCATTTGTTAAATTAAATAGGGAATCTTTTCCCCACTGAATTTTTTTTAATTGGCTTGTCAAAGATCAAATAATGATAAGTAGCGGGATTCATTTCTTGGTTCTCTATTCTGTTCCAGGCATCTACTTCTCTGTTTTTGAGCCAGTATTATGCTGTTTTGATCACTATCAATATAAAGTACAGTATCAGGTCTGGTAACCTGATTCCTCCTGCTTTGTTTTTATTTCTGAGTAATGTTTTGGCTATTTGAGGTTTCTTCTGATTCCTATTTTTTCAAGATCTTTAAAATATGACAATGTATCTTTAATAGGAATTGCATTAAAATTATATATTGCTTTGGGTAGTATAGATATTTTAACAATGTTGATTCTTCCCAGCCATGAGCATGGTATGTTTTTCCATTTGTTAATATCTTCAGCTATTTCTTTTCTTAAAGTTTCATAGTTCTCTTTGTAGAGATCTTTCATGTCCTTTGTTAGAAAAACTCAAATATTTCATCTTCTTTGGCACTACTGTGAAAGGAATAGAGTCCTTGACTGTTTTTT
>CAUYPK010032461.1:0-15218 GCA_963574355.1 Loris lydekkerianus | reverse complement strand
TTCCTTCACATTGTCAAATTTCTGGACATAGAGTTTCTGGTAGTATTCAGAGATGATCTCTTGTATCTCTGTGGCATCAGTTGTTATTTCCCCTTTATCATTTCTGATTGAGGTTACTAGAGATTTTACTTTTCTATTTCTAGTTAGTCTGGCCAATGGTTTATGTATCTTATTTATTTAAAAAAAAAACAACAACTCCTTGTTTTATTGATTTTCTGAATGATTCTTTTGTATTCAATTTCATTGATCTCTGATTTGATTTTGGATATTTCTTTTCTTCTACTGAGTTTAGGCTTAGATTGTTCTTCTTTTTCCAATTCCATAAGATGGCTTGTGAGTTTGTTGATGTGCTCTTTTTCTGTTTTTTTTTTTTTTTTATTGTAGGCACCTAAAGTGATAAATTTTCCTCTCAAAACTGCTTTTGCAGTATCCCAAAGGTTTTGGTAGCTTGTGTCTTCATTGTTGTTATGCTCAAGGAAGTTAATGATTTCCTGTTTTATTTCTTCCTGCACCCATCTGTTATTCAACAGAAGGTTGCTTAATTTCCATTCCTTTGTGTGGGGTTGAACATTTTTGTTAGAGTTGAGTTCCACCTTTAATGCCTTATAGTCTGAGAAGATACAAAGTAAAATTTCAATTCTTTTGATTCTGTTGAGGTTTGTTTTGTGGCCTAGGATATGATCAATTTTGGAGAATGTTCCACGGGGTGATGAGAAGAATTTATATTCTTTATTTTGGGGATGGAGTGTTCTATATGCATCTATCAAGCACAGTTGTTATAGAGTCTCATTTAAATCTCTTATATCTTTGTTTAATTTCTGTTTAGAGAATCTGTCCAGCTCTGTAAGAGGAGTGTTAAAGTCCCCTGTTATTATGGTATTATCGGATATCATATTGCTCAAACTGAGTAAGGTCTGTTTCAAGAATCTGGGAGCATTTAAGTTGGGTGCATAAATATTTAGAATCGAAACATCTTCTTGTTGTACTTTTCCCTTGACCAATATAAAGTGACCATCTTTGCCTTTTTTGACTTTACTTGCTTTAAGTCCACATGTATCTGAAAATAAGATTGCAGATAGAGTTTCTTTTCTTCTGAATTCCATTTGCCAGAAAAATTGTCTTCCAACCCTTGACTCAGAGTTTTAATTTGTCTTTTGAAGCCAGGTGTGTTTCCTGCAGACAGCAAATGGATGGCTTGTGTTTTTTAATCCAGTCAGCCAGTCTATGCCTCTTCAGTGGGGAATTCAAGCCATTAACATTTATTGAGATAATTATAAGTGTAGTAGTGTTTTATTCATCTTATTTTGTGAGAGTCCATTGCTTAGTTTTATCTTTTGCATTATTGTGGAAGTTAGGTTCTATCCTTTATTTTCTGAGTTCTTACTTTGCTGCTGATCCATTGTGAAGGTCAGTGTGTAGAACAGGTTGAAATATTTTCTGTAGAGCTGGCCTTGTTGTGGCGAATTTCCTCAATGTTTGTATATCCTTAAATGATTTGACTTCTCCATCAATTTTCATTCTTAGCTTATCAGGGTACATAATTCTGGGCTGGAAATTGTTCTGTTTAAGTAGATTAAAGGTAGATGACCATTGTCTTCTTGCTTGGAAAGTTTCATTAGAGAAGTCTACAGTCACTCTGATGGATTTGCCCCTGTCGGTCAACTGGCACTTACTCCTGGCAGCTTGCAGAATCTTTTCTTTTGTTTTGACTTTGGACAGGTTCATCACAACGTGTCTTGGAGAAGCTCGGTTAGAGTTGAGGTGACCTGGGGTCCGATATCCCTCTGAAAGCAGTGTGTCAGAATCTTTGGTGATAGTTGGGAAATTTTCATTTGTTATATTCTCTAGTATGGCTTCCATTCCTCTGAGGCATTCTTCTTCCCCTTCTGGGATTCCTATAACTCGTATGTTGGAACACTTCATAAAGTCCCATAATTCTGGCAGTGAACGTTCTGCTTTCTCTCTCTTCTTTTCTGCCTCTTTAACTATCTGAGTTATCTCAAGAACTTTGTCCTCTACCTCTGAGATTATTTCTTCTGCATTGTCTAACCTGTTGCTGATACTTACTATTGCATTGTGAAGTTCCCTAATTGACTGCTTTGGTTCCTTCAGCTCTGCCATATCCTTTCTATAGTCTTCATATCGTTCATCTCTTATTTGATTCTGTTTTTGTATTTCCTTTTGGTTATTTTCCACTTTATCAGCAGTTTCCTTCATTGCTTCCATCATTTCCTTCATTGTTTTCATCATGTGTATTCTAAATTCTCTTTCTGTCATTCCTAACATTTCTTTATAGTTGAATCCTCTGCAGTAGCTACCTCATAGTCCCTTGGAGGGGTTGCTCTGGACTGGTTCTTCATGTTGCCAGGAGTTTTCTGCTGATTCTTCCTCATGAGTGATTTCTTTTATCTGTTTCCTTGCCCTAATTTTCCTTTCACTTCCTCTTGCTCTTTAAGTTGCTGTGCCTGTGGACTAGGGTTTCAATGAGTCCTTTTGGTACAGGACCAGAAAGATGAGAAGGTTGAAGAGCAAGAAGGGATAAAAGAAAGAAAAAAAAAAAAAAAAGAAAGAAAGAAAAGAAAGAAGGAAGGGAAAAAATGAGAGAGAGAAAGGAGAGGGGGTGAGTAAAAGCTAATATTGACAAAGAGAAGAGAGGAACAGAAAGAGGGAGACAGAGCAATATAGGTACACAGTAGGGTACTTTGACACAACCTTAAAAAAAGACCAATCTCTGGGGGTGCTGGGTTGGGTGGTTTCCTTGAGGTCAGAAGTTCTTTGCTAGCCTGATCGGACACAGTACCCCACCTCCACCAAGTAGAGAGGAAAGACAAAAATGCTATAAATCAAACCAAAATAAGGAAACAGAAAACTTTTATGGAATAAGACTGGGGGAAAACCAAATAATACAGGTAGAAAAACTAGCAAATATGAAGTTCTAAGTATTGAAAAAGGCAACAATGGGAAATTGTATTTAAACTAGAAAAATGGAGAAAGAAAAAAAAAATCTATAGGGAAAGGTTGAAATTAAAACATAAAACAACAACAACAATAACAACAAAACACAAAACAAACAAAAAAAAAGCAGTATATGTCTTGTTGAATATTGTCTGGGCAACAAGTGATCTTCTGGGGTATGAGATGTTAATCACAATGCTGATATGACTGGAGGCCTCTGCTGATTTCTCAAACCCCGCAGGGTGGAGACCCTAAATCTCTCTTCAGCCCTCTTAGAAGGCACTTTAAACTTCTAAACTTGGCTAAGCAGAAACTTTCCCAGGAAAGCATTTATCACTGGGATCAATGCTGAAGTGGCTATCCACTTACCCAGTGTGCCAAAACCGGTCTCACTCTGCCCCTGAGGGTTAGGGCTATAAGGCGGCTCAATCCCCACCTTTAGGCTGCTCAGTCACCAGATTACTAGCTCCTGCCCGATCCTTGCTCTGTGACCCTGAGGGCGGAGCTTGCCGGGGAAATTCTCTCACAATGGCTCTGTGCAGCCCACAGCTGAACACTATTAGCTCTGTCTGGCTCAGCAGCTCAGTCTTGGACTCTAAGACAATGCCCAAAGTTCTCTGAACTCCTGCCCAAGCTTTCCCAAGGCAGTTCAACTGAGTGTGAAGTCCAAAAAACACCAAAATAGCTCACAGGTAAGACCTTTCCAGTTTGCAGTCTCACTGCTGCTGTACTTACAGCTGCCGGCAGAATTAGACTGAAGGAACACATGCAGCCACTTGCCAGTTTTCCACTGCTTTTGTCCTCCTCTTGGGGTCCAGAAGTCTTTCACTGACTCCTTTAAGCTGACAACTGCTGGAACAGAGAAGTGATTCCAAGGAAGCAGGCCCTTGCTGTCCTCGCGAAGCTCACCTTGCTCACTGTGCCAAAATGTTGTGTGTTTGGTTTTCTCTCTGTCTGTGGAAATATTGTCTCCTATGCAATTTAGTAACAAACTATAGAAATGATCCCTGAAAATATTGTCTTTCTTCCATAATATTCCAGTAGGCCAATTTCTTTTCTTATTGATACTGGGGCTACCTATTCTGCCCTCCCAGAATACAGAGACTCCACTCAAAAATCAGGAGTCTTCACTGTGGGAGTTTACTGATCTCCTAACCCATTGCTACACCATCCTTATGCTGTCTTCTAGATAATGTTTCATTTCAACACTCCTTTATAGTTGTACTATCCTGTCCAACACCCCTTTTAGGCTGGGTTATCTGAACAAAACTATGAACTACAATTTTATTGGGCCACCAGGAGTCCATATCATCTGCTAACTGCTGTTCTTTCCTCCTTTTACTCCAGCCTTTAGACACATCTCTGGACATACCTCTTCCCTTCCCCTACCTGCTGAGCAAGTTATCCCCAACATTTGGGATACAGGAACACCTTCCACTGCTTCCCACCACTCTCCCTTTCAGATCAAACTTAAAGACCATTTATACTTTCCTTCACTAAAACAATACCCAATTTCTCCGACTACCCAACAGAGACTAAAACCCATTATTACCACCTCCTGTCTAAAAGCCTCCTGTGACCCACAAATCCTCCATATAATACCCCTATTCTCCCTGTCAGAAAATCAGATGAATCTTACAGATTAGTACAGAATCATAAATCAAAATGTCTAGCCCACATACCTGGTAGTCCCCAACACTTATACTCTCTTTTCCCTTATTTCCCCATATACCACCCACTTTATAGTACTGGACCTAAAAGATGCTTTTTACCATCCCCCTACACCCTACCTCCCAGGACTTATTTGTTTTCACCTGGACTGAACTTTCCATTCTCACCAACTTATCCAGACCATACTGCCCCAGGGGATCAGTGACAACCCTCACTTTTTTGGACAAGCTCTAGCATCTTATTTACAAGAAGTAAGCCTAAAACTGTCTATTCTCCTCTAATATGTTAATGACATCCTCCTCTATAGTGCATCTAAAGAATTTTCTCATACCCACACTGTTTACCTCCTTAACTTTTTGGCTAGCAAAGGGTACAGGGTATCCCTCCAAAAGGCACAATGGTCATCCTTTTCTGTCACTTAACTTGGCCTTGTTCTCACACTAGCCACTCAGGGAATCACCTGTCACTGCTTTTCTCTGATTGCTTCTATTCCCCTCCAAGATACAAAAGAAACCCTACTGTTCTTTTTAGGTTTAGTGGGCTACTTCCATTTCTGGATTCCAACTTCACCCTACTTTCCAAACCTTTATATCTAACCATGAAAGGTAACTTGACTGAAACCTTAGATCCAACTATTCTCATCAAAACTCCTTTTCCTTCCTTACAACCCCAATTTTGTCTCTTCCTAACTCTATTAAGCCCTTTATCCTTTACACTGATGAAAGACAGGGCATAGCAAGTGGTCTATTATGACAGGAATGTAGATGCTCTTTACAGGTCATCACCTACCTTTCAAAACAATTACCTTATGGGGCAGAGATTTATTAGCTCAAAGGCATATCTGTATCACCACTAGGCCAAGTCTGTCTTTCTTTCTTTCTTTCTTTCTTTCTTTCTTTCTTTCTTTCTTTCTTTCTTTTTCTTTTCTTTTTTGAGGCAGAGTCTCAAGATGTTGCCCTGGGTAGAGTGCCATCGCATCATAGCTCACAGCAACCTCTAACTCAGGTTCAAGTGACCCTCTTGCCTCAGTTTTTCTATTTTAGTAGAGGTAGGGTCTTGATTTTTCTCAGACTGGTCTCAAACTTGTGAGCTCAAACAATCCACCTGCCTCAGCCTCCAAGAGTGCTAGGATTATGGCATGAGCCACTGCATCCGGCCATGGGCCAAGTTTTTCTTAACAGCTGCTAATGTAGAACTGCTCAAACACCAATGGAAACTTGGGCCCCTTTTGAGCAGATTAGTGGCCATTGAAGGGAGAAAAACTTTAAAATACCCAACAATTGGTTAAAGAACAATCGAAAGCAAACCACATAGAGCCTTCAGTAAGTGCTTGGAACATCCTACCTTTTGCATTCCAAAAAATCTGGCAAATTGAGGTTAATTCATGATATTAGATTAGTTAATGTTCACACTGTTTCAGTGAG
The DNA here is from genome assembly GCA_963574355.1 of Loris lydekkerianus. Lineage (NCBI taxonomy): Eukaryota > Metazoa > Chordata > Mammalia > Primates > Lorisidae > Loris > Loris lydekkerianus. Next base: position 9,168 of record CAUYPK010032461.1, on the reverse strand, counting down.
AGCTACACAACCAGGATTCCCTATCCCTGCTTTAATTCCCCAATATTATTGTTTGGCAGTAATTGATTTGAAAGACTGCTTTTTAAATATTCCTTTACATTCATCTGGTAAGGAAAAGTTTGCCCATTCTGTTCCTAGTATTAATTGTGGAGAACCAATGGAATGCCACCAATGGAATGTTTTACTCCAAAGCAGAATCAACAGTCCCAATATTTGCCAGTTGTATGTGGCAAAAGCTTTAAAAACAGCTTGTACTAAATTCCCTTTGGCTTTAATATACCATTATATGTATGATATTTTAATAGCACAGAAGGATAAAGTTATTCTTTCCCAAATATTAGATGAATCTATAACACAAGCAGGTCTTCAGATTGCCCCAGAGAAAATTCAGACTCAAAAGCCTTGGTAATATTTAGAATATATTGTAGGAACTCACATCCTTCTGCCACAGTGAGTCACTGTACTTTTTGGAGAAAATTACACTTAATGATTTACAAAGGTTGCTGAGTCACATCAACTGGCCATGCCCTTCAAGGGGTATTCCTACTCATGCTTTAACTTTTTAATACTTTTAAAGGAGACCTGGCTCTTCATTCTTCACGAATATTATCCCCAGAAGCTAGCAAGAACTTTCATATATAGAATAATTAATTGGAAAGAGATAACTTACTCAAATTAAGGAAGAAAAATCAATTATTCTTTTTATATTTAACACTCCTTATACTTTGACAGGACTTTTATGTCAATTCAGTCCCCAGCTAGGAATTATTGAGTGGTTGCTTTTACCTCACCATCCTAAAAAGGAAATTTTCACAAAACTTGGCCCAAGATTTTTGTTCATTTACTAAGGACAGTAGAGGTGTCAGCAATTAACTGGATATGACCCTCACATTATAAATCCTGAGACTGATAAGGACAGTTTCATGGCAGTTTGGAGCCATAGAGAGATTTTACAAATCTCTCTTTTAAATTCTATTGGAGAATTACAACTTTCTAACCCCTCCCTCCCAAAAAAAATTTATGTGGACTTCAATTACTCTCCATAATTCAACTTAACCTCATTTATTTTATACCTATAAAAGGGATTTTTACTGTGTTTACAGATGGTTCGGGTAAAAGTGGAACAGGAGTTGTAGTTGTCATTTGGAGAAAATTAATGGATTGGGAGCATGTTGTTGCCACTGGACCCTCCTCTACTCAATATGCAGAATTAGCTGCTGCCATTTAAGCTTTGCAACAATTTCCAAATCAACTGTTAAATTTTGTGGCAGATTCTGCATATGTTGTCTATAATGTCCTAACTATTGCTGATGCATTAATTTATCAAAATTCTGATAAAAACTTATACCATTTATTTTCTTCCCTCCAAACTTTGTTATTATGAAGAAAACACCTCATATTCATTATCCATGTCCATTCTCATTCCAGTGTCCCTGGACCTATCACTGAGGGTAATAACAAAGCTGACTCTTTAGTCATGTTCAATACTACTTTATCTGCTGCCATTAGTTCTCATCATTTTTTTCATCAAGGAGCTTGAGCTTTAACTTACTCTTTTCCTATTACTCTTTCATAAGCTCAAGATATTATCTGAGCTTGCCCAAAATGCCAACAAATGTCAGTACCCCTCCCTTCTGGTGTAAATCCCCAAGCCCTGCAAACCAGTGCTATCTAGCAAATGGATGTTACTCATTATCTTCCTTGTGGTAGGCTTGGATATATTCATGTTTGTATAGATACTTATTCAGGTATCGTTCATGCCCCTTGTCAAACAGGTGAAGCTACCAAACAAGTTGAGAAGCACATATTGTCTGCCTTGCCAGCTTAGGGCTCCCCCAGCAAATAAAAACTGATAATAGCCCTGCTTATGTCTCCAAATCTTTCTCTTTGTATTGTCAACAATGGCAAATTAAACATACAACTGGCATTCCTCACAACCCCACTAACCAAGCCATCATCAAACAATCCTGTGGCTTTTAAAAGCCAGTTAGTAAAACAAAAAGGGGGAGCATGGAGGACAGGATTTGCCCTCAAGAACACTTACATAAGGCTCTTTTTCTCTTAATTTTCAAATTGTTCAAATTACAGTCACTGAGAAATATTTTACTCCCCCTGAAAAAGATCCTATGCCTTTACTTTTGTATAAAGAACCATTGGGCAGTCCTTGATGGCTGGGGCCAGTTAATTTGCTAACCTAGGGAAGGGACTATGCTGGTGTTTTATCAATTACAGGTCCTTTGTGGATTCCGGCCTGACTTCTCAAGCCTTACTATGAATTGGTATCCAATCTGGAAGAAAATCACTGTGCCCCTGAGATGAATTATGTTCCAGAGATGCAATATCTCAACATGAATTCCTCTTCAGACATGATGAACAGCATGAGATCACCATTTGAGAGATAGAGATGAAGACTGCCAACCAACAGTTCCAGAGTACTGCCCACCATCCACCAGGCCCTTGACATCATTTGGGGAAGTGTCAACGTCTTGTCAACCAAGCAAGGGATGCCATGGAAAACACTGGAAGACTCCCTATTGTTGAGAATATCTTGCTCACTTTATTGGCAAGTATTACTTCAAATTCTATTCACACTGACCAGGTATTTTCTATGCTATTTTTCTTTTTCTTATGTTCCACTCCAGTAAGTGCTTCTTATTTATATTAGGCCCACCTGCTTGAGCCACCTTCATTTTCCTCAGTGATGTGGGAGGATCACGAACCTCCCTTATCATCCAATGATACTGATGTTACCAGTGGATCATGGCTCCCAACTTCTGCTCCTTTATGGGATTACCATTCCAAATCTTGTGATAATGGAATGTAGGCCAGTGGTTGGCATAAATTACAACAAAATTGGTCTTTTTTAACTGAAGATTTACCTTTATGTTTAGAAAAATCAATAATGAATAATTCCACTTATTGTTTTCCTTTTGAACTACAATGGTATATAACTTATATAAATTATAAATTCTCTTATATTGAGGGTGTCAAACATCAGACATTTGTAAGAGCAATAGGAATTGATGAGTATTTAATTCATGGGCACCAACACCCTAGACTTTCAGTACCTCTTTGTAACAGCCACTAACCACATGACCATGACCTCCCACAATTTATATGTAATTATTATTCATCCCAAAATTTTACTCAAGTTACACAATTATTGGACATCATAAAACTGGAGGCCTCATACATTATTTATGCAAGGATCTAATATTATTTGGGAATTTGCTTTGCCTTCTTATTACCCTACAGCTAGCCCTAGTTGGAAACCCAGGCTGACAGTTCCATTGTTTTTAATACATAAATTCCTTCCCCATAGTTCTTTTTCACCTTTAAAAAGAGAAATATAGAAAGCAGCATTACCTTTTTCCTCACGGATTATATGTCAAGGCCATTATGTTAAATTTGCTAACCAACCTAACCATTGAATTGCTAATGATTCTTATGCTAAAGTCATGATTTTTACTTTCCAACCATATATATTTGCTTTGACTTCCCAACCAGCTTTCTCCAAGTAGTTAAAATTCCTTTTTTGCAAATATTTCACTTCAATTTAATGTTTATGGCCATCAAAACTTAATCTTCTTCTCTTATTTTGCTACTTCACTATCCATCACATTACTGTTCATTGCTTTTAGTTATACTTACATGTCCTCCATTTGCCTAACCTGGTTCCATTTCTTTCTTCATATTTTATCACAAGGATTATCATGGTATCTTCATTTTCCATTTAATTTTCTTTGAGATCTAGGCCATTTAATACAAGAGTTTCTCTTTCAAGATTCTTTTATACATTTTTATCTTGAAGAAATAGGATTCTGTGTCTTTTGTTTATTTCTCCTTGTTCATTCCATGTTATCTGTAGATTGAGTACACTCAACATCATGTCACTTTTATTTCTCCTCGTCCTCTTACCTCATTTGTCCTTTTCTTTGTCCTTTTAACAGCCGTGATCTTACAATTAACAGCCCAACTCCACAATTTGTCAAACTGCCTTCTTTGCACTAGCAGCAACCAAGCATTGAAGGCATTACCCATTCCATTTCAATTTTGGGGAACAACACATTTTTCTTTCATCCCATCCATCAACCCACCCAGCTGCATGCAATCTCTTACTCTCACAGATTCAGGATATCTCATACCTACCCCAGTCCCCTATTTATGTATTCATGGTCCCCCAAAGGATCATCTCACAACCTATACTTACCCAAGCCAATCTTTTTTTTTTTTTTGAGACAGAGTCTCACTTTGTCACCCTTGGTAGAGTGCTGTGGTGTCACAGCTCACAGCAAACTCAAACTCAAACTCGGGCTCAAGGGATTCTCTTGCCTCAGCCTCCTGAGGAGCTGGAACTACAGGTGCCTACCACAACACCTGGCTATTTTTAGAGACAAGGTCTTGCTCTGGCTCAGTCTGGTCTTGAACTGGTGAGCTCAGGCAATCTACCCACCTCAGCCTCCCAGAGTGCTAAGATTACAGATGTAAGCCACCATGCCTGGCCTCCAAGCCAATCTTTTGCTTTGAAAGCTACTTTCCTTAGATGGTCCCTTTGTAGGAAATCTCTCTAGCCAATTCTGTAATCACACCATCACCATTTATCCTTTGTCCAGACAAGAAGTAGCTTTCTTTATTAACAACAGCCTGCTAATAGTAGACATCACCCAACAAAACCCATACCTCAGCTACTAAGTACAAGAACCTAAGTGGAATAGTCCCCCCTCAGTCAATGTCCACCTACTACAGGAATGCACAACCACTCTTCTGATCAACTGTCCTCCTTTCTTCCCCTGACCTAAAAAAATCCACTGATGACTGCACATACCTTTCTCACCCTACAAACAATTCCATGAGACTTCACCTTTCTTCTCCTTCTGTAGATCTTCTCCTTGAACCCAATGAAAAAGGCCCTTCCATCTCCATTCCCCAAGCAGTAGCTATAACAGCCCAAGACTTCCCCATCAACATAAGACTCTCCAACTCACCCCCTAATGGGTCACTCATAGAACTAGCCCCCCTGGTCCTGGCAACCAGTAACAAAGGGCATTCCCTGAACAGCAGGAACCATAATAATTAGTTTCTCACTTTCTCCTACCCAGGGAATGCATTTTCTCTTTAATAACTCAATCTTCCTAGTCTTTTCCCCACTATAGAAAGGATGCTGAACCCTAGTCCTCCTAACTCCATCAATTTGCCACAGATGCTCTGAATTAGAATCCCCCCTTCCTACACTTAACAAGAGGGCAGCAGCAGTCATAGCCAGTATGTGGTTGACCCTCCCAGCCACCTCCAGACTTCTAGTCAGAAATCCAGTATTATATCTACAGCAAGAGATATCCAAAGTGACATATGAAGCCTCACAAAGTCTAATGTGATCTGTTCAGGATCTCACAGTTAAGCTTAACTCTTTAGCTCAAGTCACCCTCCAAATCAGACAGGCCCTTGACTGCCTTACCAATAGTCATGGAGGTTCCTGCACCTTCCTCAAAGAAGAGTGGTGGTATTAGTAAGACAGGGCAAATTCAAAACAGTTTAAATAGAGTAAAATAAATATAATTTGTCAACATGAACAAAAATTCTAAAACTAAAACTAAAAAACATTCTTAATCCCCTTTCTAATTTTCATTGCTTCATTATTATTGATTGTGGTGTTTGTCCCCTTACTCTTGCTTCTTCCAAAATGCCATTCAAACAGTAACCAGCAGAGCTGTTGGCCAGTTTTTTCTCTTCTAGATGCAAGACCCATGAAGAGCAGTCACACCAGGCCAACCTCCATCTCCTCCCAGACCCCCTCAATACTTTCTTGAGCAGTCCATGACAGCCTCTCTACAGTGAGAAGCAGCCTAAGAGATGTCACCCCCTTCTCACAATAATAAAAGAAAAGAATCTGGGATGATAGGCTGGTTGGAGGAACTAAAAAAAAAAAAAAAAAAAAAAAAAGAGCAAGCATAGGCCACTCCATTCTGAACATAAAGCACTTCATTGTGGTCATTCAGGGACCTCTGCTGAAACCACTTCCTTCTGGGACCCAGCTAGGAGGAACAAAAAATTACTGGACATAATAGCTCCAGGAGACATTAAACCACAAACAAACAGAACCGGTCTCAGGGGAAAGCCAGGTAGAGTAGGTACAGTACCTGATAACAGTTGCTTGTATACCAAAGTAATACCCTCCCCTCCTCCCCTACCTAAAATCTTTAGAAGAGAAGCTATATGGGGCTGATGCTTATTGAGTCTCAGCCTGCCTTCACTGAGGCACCAAATAAACTTTAGCTATTAACCTACATCTGGCTTTGTGACTTGATTGAGTTGACTATTCCCTTAAAAATATGAGTTTATTGTGACTGCTATTTAAATACATGTTTTGAAAAATGTTTGCTTTATAGCTAGGCATTTGCTGGGAGCCTATAGTCCTCACTACTCAAGAGGTTGAGACAGAGTATTGCTCAAGCCCAAGAATTTGAGGTTGCTGTGAGCTATGATATCATAGTACTCTATCCAAGGCCACAGAATGAGACTGTCTCAAAAAGAAAAAAAAAAAAGAAAAGAAAAATTGAAAAAGAAAAATGCTTGCTCCTCTCATTGTAGAGGGGCTGTTATGTTGCTTTTTGGACTATATTTCTGGAAGCTTATAGGAGAACCTGGTGATGGTTATTGCTTCTGGACTAGAAGTAGAAAGGAGATATCCTTTTTTATGATACATTCTTTGTCAATATTTACATTCCAAACTATGCAAATACCTTTATTTTAAAAACTCAATTAAAATAATTAAAAATGGGTCAGGCACAGTGGCTCATGCCTGTAATCCTAGCACTCAGGGAGGCTGAGGTGGATGGATTGCCTGAGATCATAGGTTTGAGACAAGCCTAAAAATAGCCAGGTGTTATGGCAGGTGCCTGTAGTCTCAGTTAGTTGGGAGGCTGAGGCAAGAGAATCACTTGAGCCCAAGAGTTGGAGGTTGCTGTGAGCTATGGTATCACCACACTCTACTGAGGGCAACAAAGTAAGACTCTATCTCAAAAAAAAAACAAAACAAAACAAAAAAAATCAAAATCAAACAAACAAAAAATTAAAGATATGGCGAAAATTATAAAAACTCCAGAAAAATGTGTGAAAAAAACTCTTAACAATATCAATCTTGGGAGAGAATTTATGAAGAAGATCCCAAAGGCAACTGCACCAATAACAAAAATAAATGAGACCTAATAGAGTTACAAAGTTTCTACACATCTAAGGACATAATCAACAAAGCAAAGAGACAACCTCTAGAATGGAAGAAGGTATTTGCAGGCTACAAATCTGAGAAAGGGCTAATAATCTGAAGCTATAAAGAACAACAAAAATCAACAACAACAATAAAAAACAGCAAACAACCCCATTAAAATTTGGGCAAGAGACATGAACAGAATCTTTTCTAGAGAGGACAAATGACCAACAAACTCATGAAAAAGTTCTTTCATTATCCCCAATTATTAGAGAAATGCGAATCAAAACCACTGTGAGATAGCACCTAAACCCAGAGAGAACCCACATCTCAAGATCCCAAAGCAGCAGATGCTGATGTGGGTATGGAGAGAAGGGAACACTCCTGACTGCTGGTGGGACGGGAAACTAGTACAACCTTTATGGAAAGAAGCATGCAGAGTCCTCAAAGGGCTAAAAGTAGATCTTCCGCTTGATCCTGCAATTGCATTAAAAGGTGGCTACCCAAAAGGAAACAGGCCATTTTATGATAAGGCTATATGCACTCAAATATTCATAACAGCCCAATTTACAATTGCAAAGATGTGGAAACACTGGCTCAGCACCTGTGGCTCAAGTGGCTAAGGCGCCAGCCACATACACCTGAGCTGGCGGGTTTGAATCCAGCCCTGGCCTGCCAAACAACAATGGCAACTGCAGCTGGGCATAATAGCTGGGGGGTTGAGGCGAGCACCTGTGGTCCCAGCTACTTGGGAGGCAGAGGCAGGAGAATCACTTGAGCCCAGGAGTTGGAGGTTGCTGTGAACTGTGATGCCACAGCACTCTACCCAGGGCGACAGTTTGAAGCTCTGCCTCAAAAAAAAAAAAAAAAGATGTGGAAACACTGCAAATGCCTTTCAGCACATCAGTGGATTAGTAAACTATAAGTATTTACCATGGAATATTATTCAGCCATAAAAAGACAGACATTCTTTTTCACAACTTGGATAGATTTGGAGAACATTCTCCTTAGTAAAGTATCACAAGAATGGAAAAACAGCATCACATGGAATTATCACAAGAATGGAAAAAGCCTCACATGTACTCAATACTAACTTGAAACTTGTAGATTAACAACAATGTGCTCACATGAGACAAAAACTCAAATTCAAGGAGAAGGGGGATCATAGGTTCCTCCCCAGGGGAACATTGTGTGGGTGTATGGTACACTTCCTGGGGGAAAGACCCAACTACAACTTGAACTTTATCTTACAAATAAAACAATGTAACTTAATTATATGTGACTCCCTATTTCTGAAATTATAAAAATTTAAAAATAAAAAAATTAAATGTAAGTAGCTTTCACTTTAAATGCTACCCTTGGTATTTTAATTAGGCAAATATGAGAATGGAATTATGAATTTATATATTTAATAACAGAAAATCCATTTTTAGGTTTCTTCAGAAATTGACATTTTTGTGAATATAATGATAAAATTTAGAATTATCTCCTGAATGAATGCATAGTATCAATATTTGTTGTTGTTGGCAATTACTACAACTTTCATATTAACTAGATTAGTAGTAATTTAGTTTTTGACTCTAAATGACACTTTTAAATCCATTCTCCCTAATAACAAGGAACTGAAATATTCTCAGTGGTGACATCACTCATGTTAAAATCATGGACAAAGCCCAAGAATTTCACCCTCTGAGGCACCAATAACCCAAACTGCGTTTTTTTTTTTAAAAACATTAAGCTGGTACCAGCCACACTCTGTTTAACAGAAGCTTGAAGGCTTGTGGCACCACACAGTAGCAACTGGAAGCTCAACAGCAGACATGTGGGTTTCCAAGCCCTTGGGTGACCCTTATCATTGAGCATCATTGCCCACTGACCTACTTTCTCACAGTCCCTGCCTCACTATCTGACTCCAGCAGCTCACTCTCTCTTTTGGACTGCCTCCTGAAATGCAAAATGCGTAT
>CAUYPK010032456.1:0-13923 GCA_963574355.1 Loris lydekkerianus | reverse complement strand
GTGCCAGTACCATGCTGTTTTGATCACTATTGATTTATAGTACAGTCTCAGGTCTGGTAGCGTGATTTCTCCTGCTTTGTTTTTATTGCTGAGTAATGTTTTGGCTATTCGAGGTTTTTTCTGATTCGATATAAAACGAAGTATTATTTTTTCAGTATCTTTAAAGTATGACAATGGAGCTTTAATAGGTATTGCATTAAAATTATGTATTGCTTTGGGCAGTATGGACATTTTAACCATGTTGATTCTTCCCAGGCATGAGCATGATATGTTTTACCATCTGTTAACATCTTCAGCTATTTCTTATCATAGAGTTTCATAGTTCTCTTTGTAGAGATCTTTCACGTCCTTTGTTAGGTATACTCCCAAATATTTCATCTTCATTGGCACTACTGTGAAAGGAATAGAGTCCTTGACTGTTTGTTCGGCTTGATTATTGTTGGTATATATATAGGCTACAGATTTATGGGTGTTGATTTTGTAGCCTGAGACATTGCTATATTCCTTGATTACTTCTAAAAGTTTTGTAGTAGAATCTCTAGTGTTTTTCAGATATACGATCATATCATCTGCGATGAGTGAAAGTTTGATCTCTTCTGACCCTATGTGGATACCCTTGATGGCCTTTTCTTCCCTAATTGCAATGGCTAAAACTTCCATTACAATGTTAAAAAGCAATGGAGACAATGTGCTACCTTGCCTGGTTCCTGATGTAAGTGGAAATTATTTCAATTTAACTCCATTCAATACTATATTGGCTGTGGGTTTGCTATAGATGGCCTCTATTAGTTTCAGAAATGTCCCTTCTATACCAATTTTCTTAAGTGTTTTGATCATGAAGGGATACTGGATATTATCACAAGCTTTTTCTGCAACAATTTAGAGAATCATAAGGTCTTTATTTTTTAGTTTGTTTATGTGTTGAATTACATTTATAGATTTACGTATATTGAACCAGTCTTGAGACCCTGGGATAAATCCCACTTGGTCATGGTGTATAACTTTTTTGATGTGTTGTTGAATTCTGTTTGTTAGGATCTTATTAAGTATTTTTGCATCAATATTCATTAGTGATATTGGTCTATAATTTTATTTTATTGTTGGGTCTTTCCCTGGTTTGGGGATCAAGGTGATGTTTGCTTCATAGAATGTTTTGGGTAATATTTCTTTTTCTATATTTTGGAAGAGGTTTAGTAATACAGGTACTAATTCTTCTTTAAAGGTTTGGTAGAATTCTGACGTAAAGCCATGTGGTCCTGGGCTTTTCTTTTTAGGGAGATTTTGTATAGTTGATGCTATTTCAGAACTTGATATGGGCCTGTTCAACATTTCCACTTCGTTCTGGCTAAGTCTTGGTAGGTGGCATACTTCCAGGTATTGGATGATTTCTTTCAGATTTTAATATATCTGAGAGTAGTGTTTCTTGTAATATTCGTTGAGGTTTTTTTAAATTTCTGAGAGGTTTGTTAGTATTTCATTAACCATTTCTGATTGATGAAATTAGAGATTTTACTCTTTTTTTCCTGGTTAGGTTGGCCAAAGGTTTATGTATTTTATTGATCTTTTTAAAAAATCTACTTTTGGATTTATTGATCTGTTGTATAATTCTTTTGTTTTTCAATTTCATTTAATTCTGCTCTGATTTTGGTTATTTCTTTTCTTCTGCTGGGTTTGGGGTTGGGATGTTCTTCCTTCTCCTGTTGCTTGAGATATCCCATTAGGTTATTAACTTCCTCTCTTTCCATTTTCTTGTGGAACGCTTGCAGTGCTATACATTTTTCTCATAGGACTGCCTTTGCAGTATCCAAGAGGTTCTGATAATTCATGTCTTCATTGTTGTTTTGTTCCAGAAATTTGGTCATTTCCTTCTTAATCTCATCTATAACCCATCTATCCTTCAGCATAAGGTCCTTTAGCTTCCATGTTTTTGTATGGGTATGTAGGTTCCTTTTGTTATTGAGTTCAACTTTTATTCCATGATGGTCTGAGAAGATGCAAGGAATAATTTTGATTTTTTAAAATTTGCTGAGGTTAGATTTGTGGCCTAGGATGTGGTTGATTTTAGAGTATGTTCCGTGGGATGATGAAAAGAATGTGTATTCAGTTTTATTGGAATGAAGTGTTCTGTAGATGTCTGTTAAGTCCAGATGTTGAATGGTTAAGTTTAAATCTAAAATTTCTTTGCTTAGCTTCTTTTTGGAGGATCTATCCAGGACTGCTAAAGGGGTGTTAAAATCTCCAGCTACTATGGAACTGGAGGAAATCGAGTTGCTCATGTCTGTAAGAGATTATAAATTGAGGTGCATTCTTGTTGTGTACATAAATATTAATAATTGAAATCTCATCGTATTGAGTGTTACATTTAACAAATCTGAAGTGTCCATCCTTATCCTTCCTTATTTTTGTTGGTTTAAAGCCTATTGCGTCTGTGAATAGGATTGCAACACCTGCTTTTTTCTGCTTTTTATTTGCCTAGAGTATAGATGACCATCCCTTCACCTTGAGTCTATATTTTCTTTTAATGTAAGATGCAATTCTTTTATGCAGCAAATATTGGGCTTGAGTTTTTGTATCCAGTCAGGCAACCTGTGCCTCTTTAGAGGACAACTTAAACAATTTACATTAATAGAGAATGTTGACAAGCTTTTCGAGAGTCAAGTGGACATTTTTAATCCTTTTGCAACTGTGGACGTTGGAATTCGATCAAAATTTTCTGGGTGGGTTTACTTTTGTGGTGGGAGGGTTATGCTGGTCTTTATGAAGGATAGGTCTGAGACTATCCTGGAGAGCTGGTTTAGTTATGGCCAATTTCTTCAACATGTGAATGTCATTAAAGTATTTAATTTCTCCATCATAAATGAAACTCAATTTAGCTGGGTATAGGACCCTGGGTTGAAAGTTATTTTGTTTTAGGAGATTAAAAGTCTATGACCATCCTCTTCTCGCTTGAAAGGTTTCAGCAGAGAGATCTGCAGTTATTCTAATATTCTTCCCCTTGTAGGTAATGGTTTTCTATCATCTGGCTGCTTTCAGAATTTTCTCCTTCATATTAACTTTAGTGAAATTTTTTTATGATGTTTCTGGGGGATGTCTTATTTGGGTTGAGTCATGCTGGAGTTCTGAAACTGTTAGCTATCTGAAATTCAGAATCTCTTGGCATGTCTATAAAGTTCTCTTTCATAATCTCATGAAGAAGAGACTCTGTGCCTTGTGAAGCCATTTCATCACTTTTAGGGATCCCTATAAGACAAATATTGATTTTCTTTGAATTATCCTAGAGCTCTCTGAGAGAGTGATCTGTTTTTGCCCTCCATTTCTCTACCTCTCTGAGAGTTTGGGAGCATTTGAAAGCTTTGTCTTCAATGTCAGAAATCATTTCTTCTGCTTGCTTCATTCTGTTACTGAAGGATTCTACTGTGTTTCTCAGATCTTTGAGGGCTATAACTTCTTGTCTCAATGTGTCAAAATCTTTGGTCATTTGGTCTTTGAATTAGTTGAATTCTTGAGACATCTTTTGGGTTACTGCTTGGAATTCTAATTCAATTTTATTTGCTATCCAGATTCTGAATTTGATTTCTGACATCTCAGCTATTTGTTTGTGCATGAGATTTTGTACTGTGTTTGCCCCATTGTTCTTGGGGGAGTTGATCTACTCTGATTATTTATATTGCCAGAGTTTTTCCTTTGATTTCATCTCATGATTGTTTTTCACCATTGCCTCTGGCCGTCCTCTAAGTCCTCTGTGGTGGTGTCTCTCCGGGATTAGACCCCGGGGGGATCACTCTATTGTTGCTGGATTCTGTGTAGCTCTTCTGGGGCTTCCCCACCCAGGCAGTTCTGCTTGTAGGTGCAGATCCTGAGTGTGACACCCTTGATCCAGCTCCAGGTGGGGGGGTGGGGTGCACATGGTTCTGGGAATGCCTGGCCCAGTGACTTTGGCACAGAGGCCCCAAGTCTCCAGCAGTCTCTGGCCAGGAGAAGGGCTCTGCACAGAGGCAGGGAGGGCTCCGGAGGGCACACAGCTACCAGAGTCTCTGGCCAGATGAGCAGGCCTGTGTTGAAGCAGGGAGGGTACAGGAGGTAGGTTGTGGGGTTGCACTTTCCTGGAGTTCTTGGTCAGGGCTTGGGGAGGCCTGGTGGGAGGGGTAGGGGTCTTGGCACAGATCTTACCGGGGGCCAGGCAGGCGCAGCTCTTACAGAGGTCTGGGAGGGTGCTGATCATGGGTCCGGTGCAGCTCTTCTGGAGGTGGGAGGATGCTAATGGCTTGTCCCAGTGCAACTCTTCTGGAGGTCCTGGAGGGTGCTGATCACGGGTCCCAGCACAGCTCTTCAGTATAGTTTTGGCATGATGATAGGAGAATATCACTTACAATATAGTTGTAAAATATTAACAGGTAGCAAAACAGAATTATACATGAAAGAATTTTGTGGACAGGCTAGTATTTATCCAAGCAGTAATTATTAATATTTATATACTTAAAAATATATATGAAATAAGTAATCTCCAATGTTTCATCTTATTTTAATGTATACTTCTTTTGTTTTTATAATTTATTATTATATCCTACTATTTCTGCTACCTTTAAAAGATTAAGAATTATGGGTGGAGCCTGTGGCTCAAAGGAGTAGGGTGCTGGCGCTATATGCTGGAGGTGGCAGGTTCAAACCCATCCCTGGCCAAAAACTGCAAAAAAAAAAAAAAAAAAAAGAAAGAAAGAAAGAAAATGAAGTTACCACAGCTCACACATGTTCACAGCTCAATAAGCATTTTTCTAAAATTGGAATGATCAGGATAGATCCAAATCTATAGTGTCCTTACTATTGCTTATATTTCACTTTGACCTTGTCTCTCACAGATCTATTTAATTTTGATTATTCTAATAAACCTTGTTTCCTTTGATTTTCCTAAGGGTTAGTGCTTCTCATGTTATTAGGAAGACATTCTCAAGAATCCATTATAATAATAATACTGATGATAATATAGTCATAATTTTGGTTCTGAAATTTACTTAGTAATTATTAAAGTATTTGAAAAATTGGAACAAAATTGGCAATTTCATTTGAATTATCATCAGGAACTATAACATTATTTCAAGCCATATGGAAAGAAATAAGTGTAATAGAATTACTAATTCATTAAAGGCAGCTGATTCAAGTGTTATGCTCAACTGAATGCTCCACGGACTGGAAAAGTTTGGAAACCATGTCTTCAGAAATTGAATTATAGCAGATCCCAGGAAACAGTGAAAATTCCATCTTCCCCAACCCTGAGTAGGGTAATAGAAACGTGGTAGTAAATAGGAGTTCACAAAGAAACAAGTGATACAATTTGTGTTTTTTATATTTTTTTCAACTTTGTAAGTCTCCTGTGATTCTAGTAAAAATATTAATGAAAAATTGAATGAAATATTTAAATAATGTTATTTAAATGTGTTATAATATCTAAAATGATTTCTAAAATTTTTACTCTGATAAGGTAAAATTTTATGTTTTGATACATGTATATAATGTGTAGTTAACAACTTAGAATAATTAACATATCCATCAACTCATATACTTATCATTTATTTATGGTGAGAAGACTTAAAATTCACTCTTCTAGCAATTTTGAAATAATGAACACACTGCTATTAATTATAGTGACATTCTGTGTCATGGATCACAAGAATTTATTCCTTCTGCCCAACTGAAACTTTGTAACATTTGACCATCATCTCCCCTTTCTGTATCCACCACCGTAGATGTCTGTGCTTCCACCTTCATTGTCACAATTCTTGAAGTGACCAAGATATGAGAACAATTGATGAGCCCATCAATGAATGACTGGATTTACAAAATGGTGGCATATATACGCAATAGACTACTATTCAGCTTGTAAAAAAGAAGGACATCTGTAATTTACCACAACATGGATGAACCTGAAAAACACTGTGTTAAGTGAAATAATCAGATGCAGAAAAACAAACACTACATAATCGCACTTCTATGTGGAATCTAACATGATTTAATTGTTCAAATTTTCAAAATGAAAAGCAGCCTATGAAGGGTTTTTTCTTGGAGGAAGTAAATAGAAGACATTCCTTTTAGTCCTTTTCTCTGGGAAAGTATCTAAGTAACAATAGTATAAAAGGCATCACCAAGCAGAAATACAGTATCCAATTCTATACATAAAAAACATTATTTACCCATCATCAATAAACCATGAACACGTTTTTATTTTCTGCTAGAGCTGGTTTACTTCAGTTCATTTCAGGGTCTTCCTTGTGAATACTAGTGCATCTCTGATAGATTTATGTTTTGAAGGTATGATACATGATTAGTAAATTGGAAAAGCTTGCTGACAATATAGAGACTGTAATACCTTATTCTCATTAGCACTGTATTCCAACCAACCTAGCCTTGCCGACTAGCCACAGACATCAATAACATACATGATATGTAGGTATTTTTCCAACACTGGGTAAGACATTATTTCCATTATTAAGTAATTATTCTAAGAAATCCATTTTTTAATTGGGTATTAAATTTTCAGAGTAAATGACATCTTCTGAAAATCTATGATATACATAAATAACATCTCTTTAAAACAGTTTCCCATTGGTTTCCTAGTAGTGAAAATGGAAAACTATGAGCACTCAGTATGATTATGGATTTCCTTAACATAGCTGCCAGCCTTATAAACAGCTTAAACTAAATGTTACAAGAATTTTCTTTTAAATGTATTGCTAAATATTGATGGAAATGATCTGATCTGGTAGTTACTGTGCATGCAATTTGGGAAATGTAATTGCTCACTTGTAATACTTAATTTTCTTCCATTATATTCTACTACTAATATGCCTGTGATTCATTTTCATCATGTTAAGTTGGCTTTTCACCTTACACTTCCACAAAAGAGACTCATTATAAGATCCTCTAGTAACAGCTGTCAGGCAATGAGGCTCAGAACTGCAGGCAGGACCAGGTAGATTTTTCATCGCCTGTTGTTTCCTTGGCAGGCAATTTGTTCCCTATTGTTACATTTAGGAGGCCTACTTTATTCATGCCAGATCTTAGTGGAAATAAACTTTTTCCACAATTCTTCTTATTTAATAAAATGTATGTTATAATTTCATTTCATTTTCTCTAGTATGGGAGAAAAAATAGAGGTGATTATATACATTTTAAATACCAATTGGCTCATTAATGAATTAAATGAGTTTTATTGGGGGCTTCTACAAAAAATTTTTGAACCTTTCACTTCATTGTGTTGAAAATAGAAAATTGTAAATGAATAAAACTAGTTTTCTGTCTTCAAAAATAATACTTCTTTCAAATTCCATGAAATTGCATTACATTTTACATTGATTAAGAAATTATTTCCCTCAATGCTCAATAAATTTAAGAACATTTCCTACACTATAGTGTGTCTAAATGAAAATTAATTCATGATTCAGTGACTATTATAAAACAAAATATAACAAAAAGCTAGTGATAATAACAATAATTTATGCCCTGATAGAAAAAATAGGATCATATTTTTAGATATTAGAAAAATAAGGTTTTCTTAAAAAAATTAAAACAAAAAATGCAAAAAATGGACAAATACTTACTCTACATGTAAAATTTGAAAATTTTCTTAAGATGAAGGATAGATTATTATCATGTTAAATGAAGATTAAGAATTTTTAAAACTTTTGACCTATTTCATACTCTAATATTTTCTATTTTTCTCTTATTTTCTTTTGCTTTTCTTTGTTAAACCTTGTGAAAATTTGAGTAGTTTAGGATTCTTCTCAAGCAATCATCACCATATTAACTGATGAGACCAACTTTAAAATCTTCAATGTGCTGTTTTTGGCATGTATTGTTAGAAAATTCTCTATTAGATCTTAAAGCTAATATTCTTTCTTTTTTCTATTTTTATTCAATTTAATATCTAGTTTTTTTTTTTTCAAACTTAACTGCTTCTTAAAAAGATATGTTTAAGGCTGATGTATTTATTTAATGTCGTATTCAACATATACAATAGATTTTCATGCTTAAATATAATAGTATGTAATTTCAATTCATTTCCTGTAGAAAGAATTGAATATTTATAATACTGAGAATTTCCATTTAAGATAATTGTATCTCTCTATATATTTAGGTTAAATTTCTAGGGGTTGTGCCACTGGGTGTGTTTGTGGGCATTCATAAATATGTGTGTGGATGTATATATTTACATGAACGCATGTAAATTTGCTGCATGTGTATTTGTATTAAAATGTGTGCATGTACATACATGCTCATGTATGAAGCCTTTGTTTCCCCTCAGATGTATGTGAATGTTTATGTATACATGAGTGTATGCATGCATAGACATGCATATATGTCCATATGTGTGAGAGTTGATTGGTATTAAAGGATATTCACCTAAAGTGGCTTTCTTGGGTGGCGCCTGTGGCTCAGTGAGTAGGGCGCTGGCCCCATATAATGAGGGTGGTGGGTTCAAACCTGGCCCCGGCCAAACTGCAACAAAAAATAGTTGGGCATTGTGGTGGGCACCTGTAGTATCAGCTACTTAGGAGGCTGAGGCAAGAGAATTGCCTAAGCCCAAGACCTGGAGGTTGCTGTGAGCTGTGATGCTACAGCAGTCTACTGAGGGTGATGGAGTGAGACTCTGTCTCTAAAAATAAATAAATAAATTAATTAATTAATTAATTAAATGGCTTTCTTTTATCTTTTGCTTAAATCACAAGTTAATTTTATTTGATTATGATTTGTGTCTCTGAATTACTTAGAGCCATACTTATGAGTTTATTCTGGAAAGCAAAACCTAGGCATTTTGTTATTGTTATTGTTATTTACTAATTTAAAGAGGTTGATTCTGAGCCAAGTGTGTGTGAACAATGGTGCACCACACATGTTTCCAAAAAGTTCTGAGAAAATGTGGCCCTAAAACTAGTTTTGATAACTGAAATCTCAGTAATCTCAGTTACATCATTTTCTTATAATTAACATAAATTTCTCTTTGGCATCCACTCTATTGACAGCACTAGACTTTATTATGTGATAGAGTTTATGAAGGAAAATTACTTTTTTGGGAGTTACCTCATTTGACCCTATGAATTTCAAATTTCTCACCTCTCAAGAATGTCTATGATTATTTTAATTTTCTTAGTGTATTTCACAAAGTTCTCAACATTTGTGCATTATTATATGCTTTGATTTGTTATGTTCAACAAATTCGTATAATTCAACCTTGCTCAGTTCCTGAGATAATCTTGGTTTAGGGAGGAAAAATAAGATAGGATCCATGTTGCCCCATCCCTCCTCCCATGCTCATGGTTGAGAGGGAATTGATTTCTATTATGGCACTCTACCATGGAGCTTGTATTCTACTCTTGTATTAGTTCAATTTCCATGACTTATAACAGAATACCTAAAACTGGATAGTTTATAAAGAAAAGGAATTTATTTCCTACAGATATGAAGGCTGAGAAGTAAAGTAGAGGGACTGCATCTGGTGAAGGCAGGTGAGAACTTCTGAGAATTTAATGCGGGATGTCAGATAATGAGGGGCTGAACATTTCAGCTTTCTCTTCTAAAGATCTAAGTTCCATTTCTAAATTTATTAGTATTATCATTATATCTCTGTACTTTTTTCTTCCCAAATTATATAAATGATATAACTCTGCTTTTCTGCTGTACATTTTCCTTCTTCACAGACTTAATTATTAATCACTCTGACAATACCCTATAGAGGGGTGGGAAAAGGAAGAGCATAGAGAGGGAAGTAGGGAGGGGGTGAGGCCTTGTGTGTGCTACACCTTTTGGGGCCAAGACAGGATTGCAAGAGGGACTTTACCTAACAAATGCAATCAGTGTAACCTGGCTTATTGTACCCTCAATGAATCCCCAACAATAAAAATAAAAAAATAATTAATCTATTAATCTATAAATGACTTCATCAGTTCTTGAGAGCAGAGACCTTCTGACTCAACCACTGCTTAAAAGTCCCAGCTCTCAAAATTACCACATTGAGATTAAAATAACCTGGGTTTTGGAGGGAACAGATGTTCAGATCATAGCAACTGTTTCCAATGCTGATGCTGATGATAAATTGTTATCACTTTTCACCCTTAATATGTACCATTATATCCTAGCCTGACTGGACATTGAAATACTGTTTGACAGCTACCCTATACTTTAATACTTTTCTATAAGTCTGTACACTTATAGTGGATCCATAGTAGTTACCTTCTAGTAAACAATTTTCATCATTCTGTTTATATTAAATACATGATATTTAAAAATAATTAATTTTTTTGCTATTATCTTCTGTTTTTTTCTCTTAATGTCAATACACTAAAAGGAACTGATGTTCACAATCACTAAGATTATATTTTCTTCTTTTTGTGACATATATCACCATTTGTAAATATATTACCATCATATCTTTGTACTTCTTTTTTCCCTAAATTGTGTAATTCTGCCTACTGCTGTACATTTTTCTTCCCTACAGAGTTTGATATTGAAATATAATTCCATTTAATGATTATAATTTCTTTTGGAGGAGAAAATTATTTCATTTCTACTCTTGAAATCACTACAACATGATGTTATATCTGATCATTTTTCTTATTTTTTATATAAATGTCTGTGCCTTAATTACAATATCTCTTGAATATTTTAGTTCTCTTACACAAGAATAAATTCTTAGGCTATGCCTGGAATACTAGAGTATTTAATGCCATAAAATATATTTTCTTGAAGTTTAATACAATGGTGGCACTGTGGGCCATTATTGCTCTAATTTAACCTAGTATGCAGGTTCCCAGCATTTCAAAGTGTTTTTAGTCTAGACTTACAGAATATCAAAATAGTTTTCTCTCACAATAAATCATTTCCTGAAGCAAACAAAATTCTTGTGACTTAAATTAAGTAATAAATTAAAATAGTTTCCTATAAGTATTTCCCAATTTTATATCAAATTCATTTAACTCACTATTATATAAATCTAAAAGTACATTTAGCATTACATGATCCCTTAAGAAAAGATTTCAAAAGAATGTATAATTTGGCCCAAGATGGCTCTTAGTATAAATTTGTAAATAACTTCTATGATGATTGATCCAATGATTATTATTATTATATATTTTTTTGCCTTCTTAATCTGTATGGACCCACTTTTGAATTTTTGGTTAATTAACTTATTTAAATATATTTTTAAACTTCTTGTCAAGTTCTGGGGTTTCGGGTATTCTTAGCTGACCAGCTTAAGAGAAAATTATCTCATTTGGTCGCATTTTTTCCAATAACGAGTCTTAGATACCAACACCATCCAATGATATTGAAGCAGTTTACTGTGGCAGCACTCTTACAAAATGGATAGCAGAAGCAGGCTAGTGTCATGGGCTAGATGTAGACTTGGGAGCAAACAACAGACTTTGATCTCTTTGACCACAATGATCTCTGTCTGGAAAACATTCTTTGTGATAATTTCTTACCCCCATAGTTAGCCCTGTTCAGTCTCAGTTAACTATGTGTGTGGTTGGTTGTTTTGTTTGACCATAAAGAGAGTTTAACCTATTCTCCTAAGAGTAAACTATGTTTTCAAGTTTTTTGAAAGTTATATGTGTACTGAGGTGGGCATGTCTCCCAAAAGTTCCCAGGACAGGACAAGTAATCCCCAGGGTCATGTTGCTTCATACTGAAAAAAGTATCATCCCTGTAGAAGTTTTAAGGGGACTTTATGATATTATTAATCTTATGGCCATATTATGTATCTTCAAGTAGTAACTAACTTAAATACTATGCGAGGATAGCAAACCGAAGATACTTTATACATTATATTATGGCTTCCTTTAGGGGAGGAGAAAGTTTTAATCAAATAACCTCACAACAATTAACATGGAAAACAGAATGTTATTTTTTTTTTTGTGAAATGTGATTAAAAAAAAAAAAATGGTCCTGATTTAGTTGGGAAAAGAAATTAAGAAAAAAAAAAAAATGGCTTGGAATTATTCTGAGGGAGTTAAATGGAAGCACATCCACTGGGTGCAAGATAAACCCATGTTGATTCTACATTATGGTTTATGTCTACCTAATAGAAAAATCATCTTGATGATGACTCTACCAATGATGGCTCCCAACCTTAGTGACCTCAGCAGAAAGAGGATACAGAAGTGATAGATTTGCTAGATATTTTAATGCACCTGGAATTTTTAGTTGATTGTGCCTATTAAAGGGATCTCTAAGGAACCTACAAAACTGTCACATGAACAAATAGAAGATTCCCCTCAGATTTCTTGAGATGATCCCAATTTATGCCTGTGGTTACTCAGTTAATACCTCTTAATGGCTTTTAGAGCCCCAGTTCCACTTTAAAATTTTCCCACTTTCGGATAAGTTAAATGATTACTCTGTATATGGGACAAAAATAAAAAAGTTAAGAAAAACTGACTTAGTTCAGGCTGCTATAACAAAATCTCATAGACTAGGTAGCTTAAAGAGCAAATATTTACTTCTTGCAGTTCCGTAGGTTAGAAAGTCTAAGAGCAAAGTACCAGTGGATTTAGTTCTGGTGAGTGCCCTCTTCCTGGTTACAGATGGCTGCCTTTTTTTTTTTTGGGGGGGGGAGGCAGAGTCTCAAGCTATTGCCCTGGGTAGAGTACTGTGACATCACCACTCACAGCAACCTCCAACTCTTGGGCTTAAGTAATTCTCCTGCCTCAGCCTCCCAAGTAGCTGGGACTACA
The DNA here is from genome assembly GCA_963574355.1 of Loris lydekkerianus. Lineage (NCBI taxonomy): Eukaryota > Metazoa > Chordata > Mammalia > Primates > Lorisidae > Loris > Loris lydekkerianus. Next base: position 1,201 of record CAUYPK010032456.1, on the reverse strand, counting down.
GGCACCTGCCACAATGCCCGGCTATTTTTTGGTTGCAGTTGTCATTGTTTTGGCTGGCCTGGGCTGGGTTCGAACCCACCAGCCTTGGTGTATGTGACCAGCACCCTACCCACTAAGCTACTGGCACCGCCAGATGGCTGCCTTTATATTCTTATTCTTCACCATGTAAGTATATTCTTACATGGTGAAGAATGAGATCATCTCTTGCAAGTTTCTTCTTGTAAGAACTCTTCTTCCATCCATGAGAACTCCACACTCAAGACCTAATTACCTCCTAACGTCCTTACTTCCAAATAAGATTAAATTAGAGATTAGAACTTCAACATATGAATTTTTTTTCCCCCCCATGGGGGGCTAAAGATTTTATTTTATTTTATTTTATTTTTATTTATTTTTTTTCTTTATTTTTTATTGTTGGGGATTCATTGAGGGTACAATAAACCAGGTTACAATGATTGCATTTTTTAGGTAAAGTCCCTCTTATAGTCGTTTCTTGTGCCCAAAAGGTGTAGCACACACCAAAGCCCCACTCCCCTCCCTCCTTCCCTCTCTTTGCTCTTCCTTTCTGATTGCATTTCTTTTTCTTTCTTTCTTTCTTTCTTTCTTTCTTTCTTTCTTTCTTTCTTTCTTTCTTTCAGCAGAAACTCAACTTTATTATTATTTTTTATTTTTTTTATTATAGATAAAAATATGCACCATAGATGTGGCCCAAACCACTACCCTCTCTCCACCCAAACCTCCCCCATCCCTTCCCCTCCCTTGGTCCTTTCCCCATAGTCTTGTGGTATAGTTGGGTTATAGCCTTCATGTGAAAGCAATAGTTTAGCTTCATAGTAGGGCTGAGCACATTGGATACTTTTTCTTCCATTCCTGGGATACTTTGCTAAGAGAATATGTTCCAGCTCCATCCATGTAAACATGAAAGAGGTAAAGTGTTCATCTTTCTTTAAGGCTGCATAGTATTCCATGGTATACATGTACCACAGTTTGCTAGTTCATTCATGCGTCAATGGGCACTTGGGGTTCTTCCATGACTTAGCAATTATGAATTGGGCTGCAATAAACATTCGGGTACAGATGTCTTTGTTATATTGTGACTTTTGGTCTTCTGGGTATAAACCTAGTAATAGAATTATAGGATCAAATGGCAGGTCTATTTTTAGGTCTCTAAGTATTCTCCAAAAATCCTTCCAGAAGGGAC
>CAUYPK010032455.1:0-13004 GCA_963574355.1 Loris lydekkerianus | reverse complement strand
GTAGTGATAGTTATTTGTGTGTGTGTGTGATGAAGATTGATATATCAACAGTTTTTGTTTTTGGTTTGTGTTAAGTTGCAAGACCCACCTACTAAAAAAAAAAAAAAAAAAAAAAAAAAAGAGAGAGAGAGAGAGATGGTTAAAACAGAGATAAGACCCATTTTCTGCAGAGAAGTGTTCAGAGCATCACACTGTGCTGTATTTTTGTCAAGGTAATCAACAAAGATTATTTCTACACACTGTAAAGATTGGAGAGACAGAAATTAATTATAAGATTAAGAGCTTCGGTACTTTCTGCATTCTTCCTCATCCTGTTCCCTGCTCTCCCCTATCGGATGGATATGTGCCAGTGCACACAGTTCCCCTGAATATTTATATCCATGGCACGTGTACATGTACAACCTTAAGTGGTAATGGATAAAAAAGAGGGTCATCTTGATTGGTTTCCAAAATCAAATGTCAGAGAAGGAAAGAACACTGGGAAATGAAATTCTATTCAGGTCAAGTTGAAGTCTCCAAAGGCCAAGATATACCGCTCTTTAGGGTACAGAGGTTATATCAGTGTCTCTCATGTACCAAATCTGTAAGTCTATACGTATGTCTTTGTATGTGTGTATTATAGCAACAGGGATGAATTAGTATGGATTTAACTTCTGCAAGATGGAACTGATTGCTCTAATCAAACTCACCTATTTATAAATTTTGCACTTAAAGGAATGAACACAGTGACAAACATATATGCCCACACAGAATATGGAGTTGTTTCCCACTGTGCTGTTACCAGAACGAACGTAACTGGTCTCCATGTACCAGGACACTTTTAGAGAGTGACGATGGGAGCATGACATTAAGCAATACAAGTAGCAATTGCCATCATCTAGGCAAACTGGATTATGTGGTCATCACCCTAATTATCATGTGTGTCACGGTGAAGTAGAGCACAGTGACTTGCCCAGGCCAGTGGAAATAGCCAAAGGCATTGCTGTGAATTGTTGGGATCAGGGACAGGCAGAGAGGAGCAATTGAACACACACAACGCGAAAGTGCTGAGCACGGCTACTGCAGGGGCTGGGAGTATAAGTGCTATCACCAGTGTTATGACCCCAGACAAGTACTGCATCTTCCTCCCATCACTTTCCTCTTACATATCATGAAAGTTTTCCCTTTCAGGGGATCTTTTTACATCTCCAGCTTCTGCCCTTTCTCACCCAAAGCCCCGCCTTGTTGAAAAGGTGATTGCAATATGGAGGTGAATGGCAGGAAAGAGGAGAGTCTTACATATAAAGCGCATGTGGTATACATGATGATGACTCCTCTGGAGCCTCTGGGAAGTGTGAACAAACAAATTTAATCCATTCATGGGTTAATTAAAAAAAAAAAAAAAGCAAATTGAGGCAACAACAATAAGAAAAACTGGTTCAGAAGAATACCCTGCCAAGCTGTCCTTATTTCTTACTCTTTTTCAGATTATTTTTTAAGTATCAAGTTAGATTACAGGGGCTCACAGGATACATAGTCTATGGTTTCAAATTCATTTCCAAGAGCAATGTCATGCCCACAATATAATTTGTAGATATTCTCTGGAAACATGGATGCCCTTTCCTGAGGAAAGATTGTGGGTGTAATAATACCTATTTCTTTGCTTTAGTTGCCAACACCACTAACCTCAATCAGGTTGAAGTACCTACTATGTGACATATTATCTGTTTTGTCTATCAGAATTCTTCTGTAAATAAGTGTTTGAGGCAAATAACGAATATACTTATTTTACGAAAGAGAAAGTCTCAAAAAGGGTATATGATAGCTGGCAAGTGGTAGGGCTCAGATTGGGCCCAAGTTTTTTATCCAGCTTTTCTTGCCTTTGATGGTAAGTCCAGGCTTAAGAGAAGGATAAATATAACACCTTATAGCTTAGAGGATCTAGAAATCTCTGGTAGGCTTGCTGTTCAGTTTGATTTCCTGGAATTAGCTGGGTCTTTCCGGAACTCTCAGCAGTGAGGACTGTCACCAGTGTACAGCTGGCAGCTTTGGTAGGGTTGTGTGAGGAAGATCAAAGTAACCAGGGGGAAGCTTGTGATGCAAAGGCTGTATTTATGATGCTAATCAAAAGTCTTAGCTTTGTATAGAGGAGACAAAAGGCTCCCTCCTAAAAAAAAAATGGGGTGGAGGGAGTGAGGGACATTGCAGTGAGTGCCTGAAGTGCTTACCTCCGGCTGATGACAAACGCTGCTATGAGAATGACCACCAGCACCACGCTGCCTGACACAGAAACCAGAAGGACTGTGGAGTTGGCCCCATCTCCGATGATCCGGGAAGGCACTGGGAATGACGATTACACAAGGGTCACCTCTGGGAAAGCACTAAGAGGCAGAACTTCTGAAGGGTTGACAATTTTCAACTTTCTAAAGTCATCAGGGCTGCTCACAGCCTCTTTGGCCCTTTGTTATGCATTTTCTAAGACAGCCTTAATCAGACAAAGACATTCTTTTTATAATTGTGTGAAGAACTTCAAACAGAAGACTCATTAAATCCTACAGCAAACATAATTTGTTGGGTTTTTTCTTCTGTTCCTTTCTGTTGCCATCCTAACATTAAACATAAGGATCAAGATCAAATGTATTCCTCAGTGAGAAAGATGCTTGGAAATTTCAGAAAGGACAGTAGTTCTGAGTGCACCTCCTTCCTCCATAGCTACCAAAACCTGGCTGATTATTGCTCAACTCAAAAGCCACTTCAGCTTTGTAGCCTTCCTGGAGAATCCCAAAGGATGTCAGACCCCTTCTGAGTCAACTCTACTCTCTCCTCTGCTTTTTCCCCCCATTTTTATTTTATTTAAAAATCTGTGAACAAAATTACTTTTTAGAATGAATGTTGAAAATGTTGATCCATTGTGAAAATTCTGTTCTGCTATCTCCTTATTAAGTAGGCTCAGGTTGGGTCTGCTAACTAAGGAGGTGAAGATACCTTATGAAAACTTTTGGTTAATGGACAGGCCCCTCTACAATTTGTTCTTTTTGTTGTTGTTGTTACAATTGACCAGCTGATTCAACTCATAATGCTGAAACATTTGATACCTTTGTCCAAGGGGGCTTTTAAAAAAAAGTGACTAGATTTGAACAGATCCCTAGAAATAAGTAGATAAGAAAATATTTTTGGCCTTTTCTTTAATCTTCTTGGGGAGAAAGAAACCTCCCTACACAGGGTAGTCATACAACCCTCAATTAGTCAGTTAATAATCCCATTTTTCATGGTTTACAGAAGGTGCAAAACAGGAGAAAAATAGGCAGCATTTTTCATTCATATGAAAAGACAGATCAGATACTATTATGAAAAATGCTCTTCTCTAAATAGCATGAAATTTTCTGGGATATAGACATCGGCGATCTTATTTCAAGCCAAGTTTATGCAGCAGAATATTTGCCTAGCCAAAAATCATGCACAGCTCCTTAGGTTTCACCATAATGGAATTCACCCTGTATCATAAACAGAGCCTCAGCACTAGTCAAGCCTGGGTGGTCCTTGTTACCTGTGTTAGTTGTGACCTCCAAGGGCTCGCTGAAGTCCCCATAGCCAGCTGCTGTCCGGGCTCGCACATGGAAAACGTAGGAAGTCAGAGGGTTCAGGCCTTTGATATCCGTGTTCCTGGCAGCTGTCCGAACTATGCGATAGCTTCGCTCATTCTGATCCTATATTATGGGAAGATAAAAATCAGAGAAAGTGGTAAAATAAATCCTCTGCTTACTCTAAGCACAATAGTAAAGGATCCCAGCTAGTCCACTCAGAAGCTGCAAGTAAACGGAAATTGATAAACTCTCGAAAGCCTATCTTCTCAAGTGTTATAAGTACTGTTATGACTTCTTATGTTTTGAAAGAAATGTGGAGTTCAGGTATGATTATTGTTGACACTGACCATGTCCAAAACTTTATTTATAATCTTTTTTTAAAAGAACAGTAAGTGATTTTTGGCGGATTTTCCAGTCCCACATCCAACAATTAAAGAGAAATAATTGTGAGAAAGTCCTTTGTCTTTTTATTTTGTATATAGAAAATGTCAAAAATGTTGTAATTTGGTTTCAATAAAAAAAGCTCTCTCTTTTCTGCTATTTTAATAAGAGAGCCAATAAGAGATTATTTTTTTTTAAAAGAAAGTGAAGACAATTGTTCATTTTCTAGACAAACTTGAATGCAAATAATGCTTTAGAATTCCATCCTTTAAGGCAGAGAAGTTATTTGTAAAAATAATGCCTTTCTATAACTTTAAGAGGCAGAAGAATGTAATTTTCCATCCCTGATTTTCTGTTAAAAGCCATCAAAACCCACACCTTTATCCTAAATAGCAGTGATCTACTTAAATAGATCATTATTTCAACTTTTAGGAGTCAATCTCCCGGAGAGAAGACTCTTAGATCAGAGCTTCTTAGCTACCTTGATTTTCATTACTAGAAAGAAAAAATACAGTTATATTAGCACATAGATTTAATTTTTTCAAAGTAACTAAATAAATAATAAAATTTGTAATTAGATGTGACTGGGAAGCAAAATGTGTTTGGTTTGGGGAGTCAATGACATTCTATAATTTAAGTGGCCAACAACTAAATACAGGAGCAAGAGGAAAGAAGGGAAGGGAGGAAGGGAGGGAGGGAGGGAAGGACAGAAGGAGTCTTGTTCGTTCAAGTCATACCTTCTCATAATATTTCACTTCATACTCCAAGATTACCCCATTGGGCCGATCTGGTTCCAGCCAAGCCAGGGCCACACTATATCTTGTCACTTCTTTAGCCTGGACCAAAGCAATGGATGATGGTGCTATAATGGAACACAAACAAACCAAAAAGACATTTTATTTTAGGGAAGAAAAAATGGTTTGGGGAGTGTCACATCAATAATTTCATCTTACTTAAGCAAAGCGTGGACGTTTGTTTTATTTTCCTCCTGACCACTTTACTCTTCTCCAGTACAAAAACATACCATTTTTATCATTCTCTTCATTTTTTTTTTTTTTTTGTATGTTGTTTGTCTTAAAAAACACACTGTGACCTAACAGCCTGGTGGCCCAAAGGCCTGCTGTTTTACCACCACATCACCTAGAGCCATTCCTTATACATGGCTACAGGTGTAGAGAGGGCTGTCTCGCCTGTCCTTTTGCAGCATGCCAGCCTGTGCAAGACCTACTTGTAACCTTGGTAAATCTGCCCCTCATCCTACCTCCAAGCATCCTGCACGTCAGCTTACTTAGCTTTAATTTGACATGAGCCAGGAGAATCTACAAATCTGCAAGTCTTCCATGAGTACTGTAAGAAATGCAGGAAGGCAAACAATTTACATAATTTCCAATATAAATAAAAGTACTTCTTAATTACAGGAAGAGTTTTCAGTTTGAACACAACCATGCAAATAATGAAAAACATAAATAAAGCAGTGATGGTCTCCCTGGACACACATGGCGCTTTGCGGCTATTCTACAGGAGTTAAGTGGCAAACATTCCTCTTTTCCCTGAGAAAGACACAAAAGCAGCCCTCTTCTGGGCATGTTACTGGAGGTGCAGAGAGGGACACACCTGAGATTTATAAACCCAGGCTGTCCTGCGCTGCCTTCTCCGCTGTGGTGGCTGCCTTTCCAGCCAGCTGTTATCAAGCTCTGTTGTGACAGACAATGGCTGGCACAAACGTGCAATCTCCAGAGAAAAGAGGGAGCATTCATGAAATCCTTAATCTCATCTAGCAAAGCTGGCCTGTAGACCCAGAGATTACAGAGGTCTTCTGAAATTCAATGAATATTCTTTTGTGTTCCCAAACTGTGGCTATATGTAAAAACAAATGTCCAAAAAAAGGCCACTGAAGAAAAACAAATGAAAGTTGGATCTTCCTACCTTTTCCCAATATACATGTGACTACCAACCCCTAACTTAGAAAAAGATAAAGAGTTAAATAAATCGTCACTGAAAATAGAATGGGAAAATCAAACCCACTTGACCGTATTTGACAGTTGTACTGTGTACTGACGGCAGGAGAAGCCAACCAGACACAGCGGTCACACCAGGGAGTCTTACTGCTGAGTCCAGCCCTCAGGGACTACCTCCTGGAGGTGGTAATTTGATAGCCTTGCATCTCTGTTAGGGACGCAACGAAATGGTAACTCAAACACATACACACAAACCCCTGCCTATTTTTCTATATATTTTTTTCTCTCTCAATCCCAAAGCTATTCCAGATTGAATCTCAGGCATAAACAGAAGGGAAAGATACAGTGAACACACATGTCCTCCATCAAAGGCAATCCTAAGGTTAGTAATATCAAAGTGGACGCGCAAAGCTACATGCAGCAGACATATGGAAGCCACTGAGCATCGGAGGAAAATGAAAAACGGAAATGTGCCCATTACGTGCATTAAAGCCCCCCCATACACAGTCATGTGCACACACACACTCACGCACACAATCACTTTCATGCACACTCACTCTCACACACACTCTCATTCACACACACACACACACACACATTCTCTCTTCACTGGTTGACACAGATCCATTGTCCAGCAAAATGCAAGGAGCAACTTTCTGAAATACAGAGAGGTAGGAAGGAGGCTTAGAAAACTGCCTGGCTGTGAAAAACCATTTCACTCCAGGTAATAAATATATTGCCTAACAGAGCACTTTAGCATGCACTCCATAAAGAGGGCCTCTTTAAATTCCAATGTGCAGGATTGGGAAATGGAACAGAAAAAGTGAAGTCATTAGATAAAAAGTAGAAGGGAGAAAAATCATAAAATTATCAAATGCACTTTTTCTCAGAAATTGTCTGGCTCAGATCCTGACCATCGACAGATTCCTCTGAAAGAGTTGCCCACCTGCCCTCTGAGGGCGCAACGGCGCCTCCCCAGTGTGTCATCACTAAACTGCTCTATGGGGTGGTGCCTGTGGCTCAACGGGGTAGGGTGAGGCCCCATATGCCAGAGGTGGGGGGTTTAGACCCTGACCCCGGTCGAAAACTGCAAAATAAATAAATTAATTAATTAATTAAAAAAAAAAAAAACGCTTTATGTGGGAAGAGAATGTGATTTCTATTCCAGAAGTTTGAGCAGCAGCATTCCTGTGATCATTTAATGAGAATGTGAGCTCAACGGAGGTGCTCAAAAAATTAAGTGGGGAGTCAGCCACCATAATTGTGTTAACTAATACAATATTTCTAAAGCAGCTTGACTTGCAAATCGATATGCACAAATGTGAAAATAAACCAACGGGGTGTACCTGGCCTCAGCTGTCACAAAAATGGAAGAAAATTAAGGATTAATAGAGGAATACCAGTGAGAAGCAAGAAGGCTTATGTAGAAACAGAATGCTAGGCTCGGGAAAATCAGAACTCTGCCGAGGTGACATTGATCTTCAGGATCTATCTACTACACACATAAGTGCAACCAGGGAAAAGAAGAATAAATAGGTCTAATTCACAAAAAAGTATTACATCGTGTGGCTGTAACATCTGAATTCCTTACTGAACAGATGTTTTTTTAGGAAGAGCGTGCTATCAGGGCACAGTGACAACAGCAATCCATGAGCAAATGAGGTTAGGAAACGTACCTAAAACACAGGACTACACAGCGGTACGACACGGCAGTCATTCTTTCTCCACCTCTGGAAGGAGAGCTTCTTACCCTCCCTCATAAGACAAGCTGACATCTGTCAGATTGCCACGTTGGAAAGGAGACAACTGGTCCTCCATGCCCTAAGTCACACAAAGCTGCTTCCCTCAGTCTTTGTTACCCTGTTTCCAACTCTGGACGTTCCAGCTGTACCTCCAGCTCTCCTCCTGGAAGCCGCCCACCTCTCTTTTGCCTGCCTGTGGCTCGGTTCCTGGGAGAGGCATTTGCCAATGGCATGTCCCAGTCTTTCCTCTACCCCAACAGCTCTTAAATGTCAGAATTCCGTGCCATACAGTTGCTGCCACATCCCTATGCAACTCCTAAGATGATTTAAACCACAGTTTTTCTTTAAAATGCAGTCTTTTTAATGTCAACAGTTATATTTGAAAAGAATTTAACCACTAACTGGTATCAGTGAGACTTTGTGATCACTCAAAATAATGGCAAATAACCATAAAAATGAATATAATATATGAAAGAGAATGTTAACGATGTTTACTGGACATTCTTTCCTCTCCAAATTTGTTAGAAAGGTTAGCTAGTGTTAGAGAAGCAAAGGATATCCGGGCATGGATCTGAGGTTCTGGCCTTGGAGGACTCAGAATTACTGAGGGAAAATTGAAAAGAACCTATCTTGCCCACAGGGTCTTTAGAATTTTGTAACATTCCACCTGTGCTTTCCCTAAAATCGTTCCTAATACCACCCCACTATGTTTTCACACTTACTAAAAAATGCCCAACCCAATTCCATTTAGAAATGTCTTGGATTTGGAATCACATTATTCTAGGGGTTCTGTCCTTTGTTAAGAGAATTAGAAGAAGAGCTAATAGAACAGTAAAATGACAGATTGAATGTTCCCCCTAAATATATACGATTTAACTGGAGCTTTGAACAATCAATGCGTTGGTTCGAAAGAGGGCTTCTAATCATAGTAGGAATTTGGTCAACATAAAAAGACCAAGCAGAGGAAAGGGCCCTCAGTGGCCACTCAGTTCTACGGCTTACACTCTGAGACCTCGCAGAGCGAAGGTCCTTCCGCGATATTGACTCGTCCACTAGACACACAGTTTGTGAGCACCTATGGAATAAGGTCAAGACAGGAAACACCTCAGTAAGGCCAAAGAGAACACACTCCTTGGTGTCTAATCATGCACCATCTTATACTTCAGCCTCCTCTTACCTAAAAAAGAAAAAAAAAAAAAAAAAAGGAGGGCAGCACCTGTGGCTCAACAGAGTAAGGCGCCAACCCCATATGCTGAAGGTGGCGGGCTAAAACCCAGCCCTGGCAAAAAACTGAAAAAAAAAAAAAAAAAAAAAAAAAAAAGGAAGAGAAGTTTTTATAATAGTCTTACAGAAAAGACTTTCTAATGTAACTCAGAGGATCCATTTTTCTATAATTCAAGAGAAGTCCATTCCTGCTCATCTTTTTATTCAAATTCTCTAATAGGAACACGGAGAAATAAGAGGAGGGTCCTTCCTCAGCATATTACATCCACAGACACTCAACACACCAGCTGAAGTATCAAAGGTGGAGCCAGGAAGAAGCAAGGGGCCTCACTGAGAGATAGAGACGTGCTGCAGATGGGGAAGCATTCCTATCTGCCACAGGACGCCTTCAGACAGGCAGTGTTCGTGTCAGTAGAGTTTTGTGCCCCTGGTCAAAATCAGACATGCTTCAGTGGTTAGAAAGTAGAGACAACATATTGCAGGGAGAGCTGTCAGGCTTAGTGGATAGCAGTATGATTAGAGAAAGGAGATATGCACGAAATCACAAAGGTGGAATCCAAAAAAGGGTAGATTTAAAAAAAAAAATGCACGATTTAGTTAAGAGCTTAATTTTCAAACTTTTGAAGCATAATTTCCAATGACCAATAGGTGTTGATTTTTCTGTTCTAAGTTTCTGTACCTGAGACCATCTTTTTCTATTATTTCAAAGGAGATTTTAGTGATTTTTAATCCAAAACTAGCCTTTCATTTCTTCTTTTCTGCTTACAAATCATACTGACACATCCAAAATGGTGCCCAATAAATTTCTTGAATGAGTAAAAGCAAACTAAGAGTTAAAATTGATACAAAAAGTCTTTGCAGACAGTAAGAAGTTCTCTACATAGGAAGTACCATATGTGAGCCAACCTGAAAACAACTTTCCATCTTCACCTGTTTCAGATGACCTTTCGTGGGTCTGGTTTTGCTATTTAGGTTAACTAAGATATTGACAATTAGAGGTGAACCAAATGGTGAATCTAATTATAAAGGAGTTTCTGTTTCTAAGGGATATGTGATGCTTCTGAACATTTCAAATACACACAGGCTGTAAAATGTCATTCAGATGTCAGTTAGCATTAAAACTAGGCTTTGCTGCACCTGTTATAGACAGTGTCTGGAGGTTCTGCTCTTTAGCCTGATGAAGGTGTTGATAACTTCCTCGGTGTTTCTCCTCAATACCTGTAGGTCATATGCAAATAATTCTGATTTCCTAACTACATGGGTGCAGCACTGTTGAGAGTCTCAAGTCATAATCCTAAATCCAGAAAGGATTCTAAGCAACCATTCATTTTCTAAGACTAGGATTTTTCTCCAAAGGTGCACGAGAGTAAACAATACCAGTCCCTGCCAACTGAAACCATTAGGTATCACACAAGCCCCTGGGCAGCCACCAAAAGGACATATTGTTGAAATGTGAGGGTATAGAGTCCACAACCCTCGCAGTCAGAGTGGAGGCAGCAAGATTAAACATTTGGGACGCGTTTCCTTTCTACATACCCGCTGGAAACAAACAAAATTGTCATAAAATACTATTTTTTAATGACAGAGCAAAAACCAGAAGAGGACTGCTCATGGTACAAAAATATAACTATAACTAAATAGTAGAACAAACAATATTTGAGAGCATAACAAAGTGACTACAGTCAACGAGAAGTTAGGATATACTTTAAAATAACTAAAAAGTTGAAACTGGAATGTTCTCACACAAAAGAATGATATATTCTTGAGGTGACGGATAACCCTATGACCCTGATTTGATTATTACACATTCTATGCCTGTATCAAAACATCACAGGTACCCTAAACATATATTCAACGATTATACCCCCATAATTAAAAATACATAAACATTATAATGTTATATTATTATATTAAGGGTAAAAAAGAGAGGATAAAAGGAAAAATTCACCGAAGCTTGGGAGTTGAATATCTGAGCTTTCTAGCAGAAAGCCAAGATAAATTTTACCCCCAAATAATTTTGTATTCAAAGTTCCACATCCCCCTGAGAAATGGAGAATGCTTTCTAAATAGAATCCCCATTTGCTATGTACCTGTGGTTGCATTTGGTTTGAGAGCAGACCACAGTGCAGTCAGAGGCACATGTGGGTTTTATCTCTGTGTGTGTTTTTGATAAACAGAAACAGCACAGATTAGGGGTCTCTATCATGACTCTCTAACGGTGGTGCATTTCACAAGGAAAAATTACAGGAGATGCTTTGATGTCAAACAGAGGTGGCTCCCTGTAAGAAAGTGGTAAATTTAACTTTCTTTGGTTCAAAGCTCAGCAGTTCTCCTTGCTCCCCACTGATGCAAATGCTGCAATTTTCTTTTATTCATTTCCTCAATGACTTGCCATTAAACACCTACAAGTCATTTTACTGCAGCAGTTTGGTCCTTGTGACACCTATATGGGACAGAGAAGAGAAAGAGAGATACGGAGAAAAGAAAGAGCAGAAGGATTCAGTTGGTTCCTGGACTAAAAAATGGTTTTCTTGAGTCCAGCATCACAAGCAATGAATTAAAAACAGTTTGGGGGAACTGGGGAGGGGGCATGAAAACAGCTGAAACAGACTGACTGCATCTCATGACTGGTTCAAATTAGGGGGGTGGGGGGAGTGAGGCAGGAAATAAACAGATGCTATGAAAGGTCTCCAGCCTGTGGGCAAAGAAGAGTGAAAACAGCCCTTTCTGAAAGTCTAGAAACCTGAACATTTGGATGTCAGTGGTGCACGATGGCCAGTTTTGGGGGGAAGATGACTTCCTAACACAGCAGCATTACCTTTCCCCTCCGTAGGAGCTGGATTTAAGTGGATGATGTTTACTTGAGGGGTTCTTCACTGACAGGAAAAATAAACCCACAGTTTATACATATCTCTGCTTAATGCAAATAGCATGTTTAAATTTAATTACTTGGAGCTTAAGGTGCTTTTTGTTCCCTATTTCTTTCTTAATTCAACACCGCAGCTCTGATTCTCTCTTTATCAAAGGTCTGTGCATTTTAAAATGCTGTCAAGCATCAAAATTAAATGCTTCAGAGCACTAATGATATCCTTGTGATTAACGGTTTTGCATCTCAGAGATAGTAATATTAATTGTTGTCTTCCACATTCCACCAATGAGAGAAGGATTTCTCCTCTGAAGCTTAGCAATTCCTGTGGAACCAAACATCACTAAACAACTTTTATGATTTGTTTTTTTACCATTATCTTTACAGAATTCTAGCATATAGTTTACCAAGTGTTTTCACATGCAACACATTCAATCATCTGGGTTTTAACCCCTCTGCTGTTTTTTAAGTAAAAATCATTGAAAGACTCAATCCCCAACTAGGCCCCCTGGATACATCAGCAACTTAAAATTCAGCTCCACACCCCACAGTTTTTAGTTGCTACACAATTTAGCCACGTGAGCACATTTTCTCATAGTCAAGAGGTGAAATTGTTTTCAAAGCAAACAAGCAAAATGCACGGAAAAAAACCTTGGTTATTCCAAAATTGATACAGATTTTTCCCTATTTAACAAAAAGGAATTAGAATCAAATCCTCTAGAATACTGAATTAAGTGAAGTGTACTTATATTGAAATACAAAAGTATTTATATTTATTAAGTTTATCCTTTAAAATGTATGAGGGATATATTTTTTCCCCCTAAAGGGATTTCCAAGTTCAGAAAATAATCTATTTTAAACAAATACACTATAAAATAAAGCAGGTCACAGTAACGCTTAGTAAAGGGCACAATTGACCCCTGCTTCCAATGATTTTAGGATTCTGATTTTGGAGCACTAAGAATGCCTTTACTAAATAATTCAAGAGTAAGACTTGGCAGTCTTTAACAGAGTTTTGTTTTTTGTTTAATATGACACCAAAGTCTTTTAAGACCCTTTCTCCCCCAGATAGATGGGATGGCTGATTTTTTCTTTCTTTCTTTTTTCTTTTCTTTTCTTTTCTTTTCTTTTCTTTTCTTTTCTTTTCTTTTCTTTTCTTTTCTTTTCTTTTCTCTTCTCTTCTCTTCTCTTCTCTTCTCTTCTCTTCTCTTCTCTTCTTTCTTTCTTTTTCTTTTTTTTTTTTACCTCAGGGATGAGCAGCAGATTATTT
>CAUYPK010032452.1:0-17609 GCA_963574355.1 Loris lydekkerianus | reverse complement strand
TTGTCTCAATGATTCAAAATCTTTGGTCATTTGCTCTTTGAATCCATTGAATTCTTGAGATAACCTTTGGAATTCTAATTTGATCTTATTTGCTATCCAGATCCTGAATTCAATTTCTGACATCTCAGCTATTTGTTTGTGCATGTGGTCTTGTGCTGTTTCCGCCCCATTGATCCTTGGGGAGTTTGTCTACTCTGATTATTCATATTGCCAGAGTTTTTCTGTTGATTTTGCCTCATGATTGCTTTTCACCATTGCCTCTGGCCATCCTCAGAATTGGGGAGGAGATTAGACCCCAGCAGGATCACTCTATTGTTGCTGGATCTTTAAGGGAGTGACCCTGTGTAGTTCCTCTGGGTCTGCTCTAGTTAGGGAGTTCTGGTTGTAGAAGCTGCTTGGGTGTGCGACACACCCGTATTCAGCAACAGGGCTGGGGGTGTTGCGCACGGTTCTCTGTGCCTGGCGCCCAGTGACTTTGGCACAGAGAACCCAACGCTCCAGCAGTCTCTGGCCAGGAGAAGGGCTCTGCACAGAGGCAGGGAGGGCTCCACAGGGCATGCAGCTACCAGAGTCCCTGGTCAGATGGATGAGCTAGTGTGGAGGCTTGGAGGACACAGGAGGGGGGATGCAGGGTTGCGTAGCTCCCGCAGTTCCTGGTCAGGGAATGTGGAGCCCTGGTAGGTGCGGGTCACCGGTTGCGGGTTGCTGCACACCTCTTATGGAGGTCTGGGTGGCGCCAATCCCAGGAGTTTGAGGTTGCTATGAGCTGTTACGTCAGGGCACTTTACCCAAGGCAACAGCCCAAGGCTCCAGTGTGCCAAAACCATCTCACTGTGCTCCTAAGGATTAGGGCTGTGAGGCAGTTCAGTCCCTGCCTTAAGCTGCTCAGTCACTAGGTTAGTTTGTCCCACCCGTTCATTGCTCTTGGACCGTGAGGGCAGAGCTTGCGGGAGCAGTTTTTTCACACAATGGCTTTCACTGAGCCCAGCTCAGTGAGTCATTTGGGGGTCCCAGGCAATGCCCAAAGTTCTCCACACTTTTTCTTAAACTCTCCCCCAGACAGCTCAACTGAGCACCAAGTCCAAGAACACCAAAAAAAGTTCACAGGTAAGGCCTTTCCAGTTTGCAGTCTCACTGCTGCTTGTACTCACAGTTGCCGGTGTGATTAGGTTGATCGAATACACACAGCCACTTGCCAGTTTTTCACTGTTTTTGTCCTCCTCCTGGGGTCCAGAAGTCCCTTGCTGGCTCCCTGTATCCTCAAAGGGATGATCATAGACAGATCCAACTGGCCAGAGATGTCTGGAGTCTTGTCTCCCCAGACTCGCTGTGCCCAGTTGCAGGGAAGCTGTTACTCAGCCACCATTTTTAATCCAATCTCCTCTTTTTTTGATCAGCATAATTTAAGTGTGCCACCTTTAGTTTAACTAAAGGTTCAAGTGTACTGTGAGATAAAAAAGGCTGAAAAACACTGGTCCAAGCAGATATTTTCTTTGGATCATTAAAGAGATTTCTTTGATAAAGTAATGTAGTCCATACTCTCTATTCCATTTAAAAAGTGCAAAGAATTCTTGGGTTATTAAACAAGATTTGATTAAAACAACAACAACAACAACAACAACAAAAAAATATATATCATATGGATGGTCTAAAAAGCACTGCTGAAGAAAAAATAACATAAAAATCTCATTCAATATTACAACTTGAACTTCCCAAACTACAAAACATTTTTATTAATTAAAGGTATACTTATATGATGTGAAATTAAGAGGATAACATAGAAAATATCATACAAAATTAACCATAGTGGTTATGAGGTAGGCTGTAAGATGTAATCATTCTCATAAAACCATAACGTTTGGTAACATTCTATGCATGAAAGTGAACAATAGGTCAACAGAAATTATTTTATTATTATTATTTTTAATTAGTATCCTTTGCTACTTTGCTGATGAACTATATATTTATGAGTAGAATATAAATTGTCAACAGAACTTAATGGATTAATAATCTTAATTATTTAAAAATCTATCTACTGTTAAAATAGGTAAGTTGAGTGAAAAAAATACTGTAAATGTGTTCTTTATGTGTAACATTTCATAAATAAGAAAAATGTAATTTTTAATAGTTATGGTTTCTATCTGTATATAATGTTGAAATAATTATAAAACATAGTGGTGGACAATTACTTTCTGCTTTTTATTAAAATATTCAAATAAATATTAATGAAGGCACATAGGAATAGAAGGAAATGTACTTCAACAGCCATATAATTTCAGAGTGGAAAATGCTCTTCTAAAGCAAAGTACAATAAAATGTAAGATGAATTTAATTACGTGAAATAAGAAGACTTTTATAAGGTAATAAGAATTAGGAAAAATTAAAAGCCAAGTGGTGATAGCTAATTTTATGTCACTTAACTGAGACATAGAATGACCAGTATTGGGTAAAACATCATTTCTGGCTGTGTTTGTGTGAATCTTTCTGATGACAACAACTTTGGATAAGTAGGCTTATAAAGTGGATTGTTCTCCCCAATGTGGGTGGGCCTCATACAGTCTGGTGAAAACCTGAATAAAACAAAAATTTCAGTTAAAAAAAAGAATTATTTCTCCCTGTGCTTAGCTTTATTTGAGCTGCGACGTGAGTCTTCTCCTGCTTTCCAACATATACTCAGTCTGGAACTTACTCCATTCACTTCCAGGTCATCAAATTCTCTGACTCCATAATTGCCTGAGCCAATTCCTTATGATAACTCTCTATGTATCTGATATACATGTGTCTCATAGAAGAAGGTAATTTAAAAAGAAATGACAAACCAAAATGTATGGTAAAGAGTCATCACATAAAAAATTCAGTTCATATTCTATAGAAGAGTTCTGTAAGAAAAAGGATAAAGGACACTTGTCCTTAATGAAATGAGAATATTGGGCAAATAAAAAGTAGAGAAAAAGTGCTTCAGAATCTAAACTTCAGAGGGTCCACTAACAGAGACAGAAAAAAAATCTCAGAAAGAAGAATTTATTGAACATCTTCAGAATTTGTTGCTGTGAGATGAGAGAAAGAAGCCTCCTTTTTGTAAAATGTAAACGTACACTTTGAGACACTTCATGAAAGTTTTATCTTTAAAAATACACACACACACACACACACACACATACACACATATGAAAGGGTATGATAGAATATAAAACAACCTGTTTTAAAAGATAATTCCAAAAAAAGAAGAGATACAAGTGGGCATAATACTTATGAAAATCATTTTTTTGTCATAATAAAAAAATTAAAACAGAGTTGTACTGTTTTTATGCTATGAAACTGCTAAAGCTTAAAATAAATACAAGGCATTTTGGGGAATGTAGTAAAATGGGAATTCTTGTACATGGTGAGTGAAATGCAAACAAATATTGTGGAGCATGGGCTGTGAGAAGGCAGGGCCCACACAGCCTGGGGAACATTCAGGGAATGAACCCCCAACTGCTTCTCCTCCATTCCCCCAAATAGCCATATTCCTTTCTTCATGGGCCCTCTGCCAGAAGTCACCTAGATCTTTCTTTGTCTCGTTAACTCTGCAGAGATCCCTGTAATCTTCCCCTTCCCTCTTCTTGTCATATGCTAACAAAGTTAAGTAGTAACCACTAAGTCACATAGTTCTTCCTTGTTTTGTTAATCCTCATGATCTTTCCCTTCTTGCTTCTTGTCACATGTTAACAAAGTTGAGTAGAAAACATTAACAAGATGATTTGTCTTTATTCAAGTCATTTAATCTTCTTATCACACTGGAAGACCAAAAACATGTTTTTTATTTATGCTATTTCCCCATATTGTCTATGCTACACCCCACCCCCACCCCGCCGGAACAATCCTGTAGAGATACTATAAAATAAAGCTGATTTTGTGCTTTGGAGTTGGCTGTAGCCATCAGCTCAGTCAGTCCTCCCATCCCATCCTTTGTTTCCGTGTGTTCTCTTATGCTGTATTTTCCTCATTCCCCACCAATTCCATTCTGCTTTGCTCCCCTTTGCTGCACGGGTTCATAACAAAATATAAAGCTTTTAAGGACATTTTATTCATGCCTTGATTTAGTCATTTAAAATGCAGAAATTAAACCTAAGGAAAGAAACAGTGACTTTTGCAATGACTTCCATACTCTACACAAAGATTTTTAGCTCTGTTTATAATAGCAAAGAAACAGAGATTAATAAGCAATTAACAGAAAGAAAAGAATAAGCTGCTATGCATTTATTATTATTATTATTATTAAAGCTATGTGTTTTAAAACAATCTATTAACACAGAATTATGGTCATGAAACATAACCTGTTTAAAAAGGATATGGAAGCCTGGATGTACTATAAACTATATCTTAAACATACATGAGAGAAAAAGAATGCAAAAGTTTAATAGAGCATTAAGAAGAAATGCTCAAAATATAAAAAGTAATTTAGTATAGTAAAATGCAGTTATTAGTATGTATTTAGTATTTCTCCCTTAATTCACCCATTTTTAAAATATAATCTATTTTCAGTACTTTATACTCTTTCCAATTTTTGTTCCTTGAAATTTGATTCTGATTATACTTTACATGTCAAAGTCCAAATCGTCAACAAGTTAAACCTGTTAAAGAATTCTATACAAGGCCAAACTTTCAGTGGCAACACAGCTTGATAAGTAGCATCAATTAAGAAATTAAGTTAAAAATTATTCCATTCTTACCACTAGGTATTACTCATGAATTTTTAAGACATTTTTAAAAAATGTCTTTTTTTTTTTAATAATGTATTTTTTAAATGCAATTGAATTAAATGTACAAAAAGTTGTAATAAGAAATAAATCTACCCTTATGTGTAGCATTAGTCACTAGGCTGCTTCAACTAATTTTTACTTGAAATGTACAGCAAATCAAAATCTGTGGGAAAACATTCTAGCATAATCACATTAATTCCTTTATTCAATTGCTTATAAGTAGGCTTGGAAGGGTGTCAATAAAATTCATGAGTTACTCTTTGATCTGAAAGCTTCATCCCATTCCAGTCATTCCAAATTAATTATCATCCTTCTGTATCCTAGGCCCACTTTGATCAATTTCACACTGAATGTATTGCACAATTCACACTCCCTCCCACCCCAGCCCATCCTTCAAGCTCCATAATATACTTGGAGTCCTGGAGCTGAGATGTAAAAACATGAATATCTAACAAATGAGTAACTGACCTCCATATTAAGGAGGATTTTTTTGTATATTTAAGGGAACCACTGTCAAATTTAAGAAAATTGTGCAAAGAACAGACATTAAATGTAGTGTTTCATGACATTATTCGTGAGTTGTGCTTTATTAAAGAAAACATATAAGTAAATTTATCTATCTGTGTCCCTTTACTATTACTTAAGTACATTTCACGTATGTCAGTATAAAATAGTAATATATACATGTTACTCTAAATAAATTTCTAGTCTTGAAAACCCTTGATGCCTCCTCCTGCTGCCAGTGTCTGTCCTGCCGTCTGTTCCTTGGCATATAAATAATGCTTACGTGTCATTTCTGGTCCTAAGACACCTCCTGATGATAGCAGAAGATTTCAGCCAAGGAGAATTTCAAATATTCAGCTTAAACTACTAAAGTGGCCATTTAATATGGCCATTAATCATTATGAATACTAGGCCAGAAATAGTAATTTCCTGAGAGGCTTAAGATTTCATTGAAGGAGATGTTCATATTAACACTGGCTTTCTTTCATAACAATGTAGGTATAATGAGGATATAATATGCTGACTATTCACCTTTCACTTACCTGCAGTAATATTTTTCTGAATCTTAACTCTTTTCAAAACTAAAAGCAAGGGGCTGGCCCCAAGGCAATGTCAGACTCAACAGAGAGACTACTACTAACCTTTTAATAATGAAGAGAGGTTGTAAGCTAATTGTCCTGCCTCCAATACATAGCCACTATCCAAGGAGACACGTCACTTAATCCATTAAACTTGGCCTTAATCTACATATATAATAAATACTTGAAGAGAATATATACATATATATATGTTATATATATAAATATTATAATATATATAATTTTAAAATATTTATATTCATTAAATATATATAAATTATGCACATAATTTATAACATATAAAGTTTTGCTATGTTGCCTAAGCTGGCTTCAAAGTACTGGGCTCATGTGATTCTCCTGCCTCAGCCTCCCAAATAGCTGAGAATTGAGCTACATGCCACCTCACCTGGCTGTTTGCTTTCTTTCTTTTTCTTTTTTTTTTTTTTTTAATTTAGCTGAATTTTTATGTAAAACATTTAAATTTCCCAAGGTCACATAATCCTTAAGGTATAGATTCAGACATCAAACTAAATTTTTTTTTTTTTTTAACTTCAAAATCAGTGTTCCTTCCAGGTACACTATGACTTAAAGTAAACTAAATCTCCACTGACAGGTTCATTGTTCAGTTTGAGGTCCTGCATGTGGAAAGAAATATACAAATCTGACAGCATTCTGGATAGAGCATAGAAGTGAGTAACAGGAAATTTGTGACATTAAATTAGGTTTTCACATATTTGCCTCTCTTTTCACAAATATTTTATCACTAACCACTGAAAATATTTCTGTGAAATGTGTTAGAAAACCTTGCTATCCATTCAGGGTAGGTTACCAGGAAACTGTAACCCTGAAATTTTAAATTTGGTATTATTACCCAAGAAATACTACCCCAAACATCAGGGCACAATGTAAGGGTATATAGTGTACCTCTCGGGTGGAAGACACAACTACAGGAGGGCTTCTACTTAACTAATGCAAACACTGTAACCTAGTTGTTTGAATCCTCACATTAACCTGAAATTTAAAATATATATATATATATATATTAGGAACTAAAGAAAAAGATTAGTTGTGGAAAGTCAAATCTGGAAAAATTTGTATTTTCAGTGTTTAGCCACAATTTGTTTCATTGCATATTATAAAAGAACAAGTTGAGAGAATAAATTAAAACAGTAGGAAACAGATTTTATTACCAAAGAACAAAATATCACTCAAAAACATTGAATACTCACAAAGTTAACATGAGTCTGGAGTCCAGAAAACAGGAGTGATGTCTCAGTAAGATGGTGGCCAAGCCACAGTATCTTTGAGCCTTAGTTACATTAAGTCCAAAGTACAGATAGACCTTTCATCTCTCTCTGAATTTTCTGGAAGCAAAGATCACAATTACTCATCAGCTCTTTATAATCTCTAGGAAGTTTATATTCAATATAAAATGGTGTGGTGCCCTTAATAGGGTTGCCAAGTGTTACCTCTCTGGACCCTTAAGAAAGTTATGCTTTTTGTTAAAAGATGTTTTTCAAAGAGATTCTCAATATAATAGGTGTTGTGAATGAAAAGTTTGTATTCCCCCTGTGGGAGGCAGGTGGGCTGAATTCCTTCCAGACCTTTCTACTCAGGGTAAAGTGCCCAGTCAGACTATCCCTGTGTAGAGATTCAGTAGTGAAGGTGGGCTAAAACCTTTAGATTCTTGAACAGTACTTTAAATTAGGAAAGTTAAGCTAGCTCAAAGGGAAGAAACTTGTTTTCCCCTTTCTTTTCTCCCTGCATATGTTATCTGGCCATTTTATATGTTCCATTATCCTACGTTCCTATTTACTCAACTGCTGCCCTTTACCCAACTTTCCTGTGGGCTTTGAGCTTCCCTTTATTTTATCTTTAACTGCTGTACATTCTTGCATGCACATTTATTCTGTTGCTGTACTCAATAAAAGATCACTGAGAAGGACCAGTGCTTCACTGTCTTGAGCTGCCAGCAGGCATGAAGGACTATGTATCCTTTCTCTGCTCTCAGGATTTTATGCACTAAGTTTGTGGTAAAGTCTCATGTTTTCTTTCTAGTGCCATCTCCCTTGTCAACCACCATCCCAGGTTGGAGTCCATAAGAACCCAGACAAAACCCACATAAGTGTTGAGACAATCTCCTATTTCATGGTATTTGAAGATGGGTCCTTGAGGAGGTATATCTATTAAGGTAGGACGATGTCATGAGGGTGGGGCCCTCACAATAGGATTAGTGCCCTTATAAGAATGAGACAACAGAGTGCTACTTTCTCTCTCTCTCTTTCTCTCTGCTACATGAGGACACAGTCTTGGATTGCAGATGATAAAACTGAGTAAACACAATATCCTATTTTTTTTTTAGTTCATCATTTCCTGTAAGCCAGGAAAGACACCAACCATGACTTCACCCTGATATCAGACTCCCTGCCTCCAGACAGAAAGAAAAAAAATTATTGTCTAAGCCACTCAGTATTTTGTTATGGCATCCTGAGAAGACCAAGATGCTAGGATATGATGATTTATTTCACTATTGTGGTTTAAAATAAAAGAAGCTAGGACTCATTGGGTTATTATGTCTAGACACTATAGATTTTTTTCCATTCTAACAAATGATAATTTATATTGTGAATTTTAAATCCAGAACTATAATTCATTACTAACTCAGAGTTAAAAGGAAAATAAATAACTCTCTAAGTTGAAAGTGTAATGGTAAAGTTCTGAAGAGTAGGAAAATGTTCCATCTTCAGCCAAAATCATTCAAGCATAACTGGATCAAAGATTATGCAGAATACTGCCTTCAGTGAGACCACAGGACCAGAAGGTATCACATGGACCCAAGCCAGTTCCAAGCACTGCAGCTGACAGGAATTATCTCAGCACTTCAAACTGTTTTTTCCAACTCTTCTTCCATATTAACTACATAAGTTCCAAAGCTGCCCACATATCCTTTATGTGCAGGAACACTGTTCCTTTTTAAAGCAGAGTGGACTGAAAGGCTCTCAAGGAAGTAGCAGAAATTATAAATAAAATGACTCAATCGCATATATGAGCTGAATTTCCTACTTCTTAACCGAGATAATCAGAGTAGAGAAATAATGAGAAAACGTGAATGTGAGATTAAATGCTGTTCTGATGATGAACACTGGGGAGCAAAAATTAGAAGAAGGAGAGATCATGGCTAATAGTTTAGATGGAGATTATATAAATGAGGTAGGCCCCTTTTAACAGCTCTTCCTTCCATAATACACTCTTTCAGTGGATCATGGAAATCCCATTACTGTCCAGATAAGAGTTGAAAACAAATCATTCACTATCAGGCTCGCTCCACCTCTATTTTATACAAACAAGCCATGTTGAATGCCAAATAGAATTTTTTTTTTTTAAATTAAAAATAAAATGTTTTACTTTTTATTTATTAATTTAAAAATCTCAATCTATACAACTGTATTTTGTTCTATGAATTATTTTACAGTACACCTTGGTGTGTTTCATAAATTGTTTTTCCAATTGTTTTAAGAGCTATTTCACTATTTTTTAATTTATAAATTAATAAGAAATATTTTGAAAGTACTAGATCATAAAAAAAGCTCTTTGAAAATTAATGTCTTATATTTCAGATGACAAAATTAATTCAAAACAATATCTCATTTTTTAAGTTCATCATTTAGAGTTAAGGTACTTACTGTATTCAGAAAAAAATATTCATTATATAGTCAAAATGCACTTTCTCCTGAATGAGGGAAATCAAATGTTTTGTATGTGTTTTCACAAAAAAAAATTCTCTTTTCTGTTTACCATGCTTCCCATATGGAACCCCTTTAGATTGTGATTATAGCCAGAAAGTTCAGGTAAATGCACAAAAGCAATTTTCCATTCCTACACAAGAAGGATGAACTCTTAAATCCCCATTGATCTTTTACTTCCTATGTTAAATTCTATAGTCATATTTAGTTCCCCTAATAATTTGTCCACTTTAAACTAACATTTAATGCTACCTTGCTTTCACAGCTGCAGTATAATTTTTATACAAGTGTTCTTTTCACTTGAAAAATCATTTTAGCCTGGCTTTATTCAGTCTTAAATTAACATTTATTTTGAAGTAATCACATCTTCATGGCAAGTTGAAAAGAAATGTGCAGACAGATACCACTTATTCCTCACCCATCCTAACCCAGTGGTAATATCTTGCATAATTAGAGAGCAACATCAAAACCAGAAAATTGGCCTACATTATCCATTCTTTATGTTGAGCTGAATGAGTTAAAAAATTTCTCTGAAACATTTGACTTTTACATATATATATATGTATATATAAATTTGTGTGTAAATAACTGTACATTGGAGGAATCAGTTCAAGAGACCTATTGTACATATAATGATACAGTTGATAATTGATTACTTTAAAGTTACTGAAAATAGATTTTAAGTGTTCCCCTTACAAAAAAACTGATAAATAGGCAACGTAATGCATGTTAATTAGCTTTATTTAGCCATTCCATGATGTCTACACACATCAAAACATCATGTTCTACATCATAAATCAATACTATTTTCATTTTTTATTTTAAAAACCTAAATAAATAATTTAAAACATAACTGTATATTAAATATTGAAAAATTAGCTAATTTTTCCTTTGTCTATAAAAAATTAAATATTTAAAAGACCATAAATCTTACCTCAATATCTTAATCATACTGGATTCAATTGCTCTTTGCTTCTGTGACATTCTTCTTCTGCAGTTAGGTTTCTCATGAAAAAATTAACTGGGCAATATCCATCCTTTGTTTAAAACAACACAATGTAGTAATTTAATGTCTCAGTGTCCAAAATACCCTCAGAGAAGTGCATTCAGAAGGCACTTCAGGAACCTGTCTGCTATTGAAGAATCTGGAACAGATGCCTCCTGTAAGGGTTCAGGAAACTGATAATCCATATTTAATAAACACATGACATACTTTTCTCCTAAAATTTGACTTAGAGCTTAATATTTCATTGTCATTTTCAGTGAGTTGGGAATGAATATCCTTGCATCACAGTATTTATGAGGTAATTTTGTATATCATTAATTTTACAATTTCCAGGAAGATGTTAGGGCGAGATTTCAGATTTCAGTTTTTGTCAAATCAATTATCTAAAACACTGATGGGAAATTAATGATGATGCAAAGCTCTCGTATTTCCCCTCTGTTCAGTTGTTGAAATGTCTTGAATTTGAGGTCCAATTCACTGTATTTTACATTGTCATCCCCTTCTTTAGACCTGGGGGCGGGAGTATAGATTTTATGTAAGTTTTGATTCCTCCAAAATTGTTTATGAAGCATCGTTAGTCTGAAAACAAGGAAAAAGACCCTGAATCTGCAGTTCTATGTCTGAAAGGAATCAGAGCAAAAACACAGCATTAGGCTGTGGTCAGTATTTTCTGTTTTCAAGAAGACGAGAGGAAACAAGAAATGGGCAACTAGCTTTGAATTCTTTTTGAAGTTAGCATCATTAACTTGCTGAGGCCTTCAGGAATGATAGAATGCGTTTACAGGCCATCTGGAAATTGATAAATAGAAAAAAAAAAATCATAGAATTAGTCTTCACTTTTATAGGACCCAAGAAAATGTTGCCAGATTGGTGATAGTAAGTGACAGAGAGAATGTTGACATAGCAGGATTAGGAGATGTTGAGACACATATAATGTTTCTAGTATCCATGCACTTTGGGTATCATTACCTTTATTTAAAAATATGGAAAATTAAATTTTATAAAACTTAAGTAACTTACCTATGGTTTCAAAGGTAGCAACTATCAAAACAAGAACTTAAATTCAATTGTGACTACTCCAAAACTTTCATGGGTGTCCAAACTTTTGGCCTCTCTGTGCTACATTGGAAGAAGTCTGGGACCACACATTAAATATACAAATACTAACAAAGCTGATGGCAAAAGACAAAGGTTTGTGCATGATTTTTGTGATATTCTCTACCACAGATAAGAAAAAAGTCCTTATGTAATCTGCACATGGCCTGTGGGCCATGAGTTGGCCTTGCACAGTTCATTCCGCTAAGACAACAGTAGAATTCTTTGTTTGTGTTTAAGAAATTCTGAAAAATGATAAAAATATATTGTCATTTTTTCCAATTAGAGTCAAAAGTACAATGTGTATGTGGAGAAAATAATAAAGCTATTTGCTAGAAATACAACAGTTAGAAAGCAAGGAAAAAGTACAAACAAGTTCAAGTAACTGGAGTTATATATGTGATTGCAATTTCTAGAAGTCTATATATTCAGCACCAATAGTTATTTGACATTACACATACATTTTCTCACACTCCTCCCTAACCAGGAGTTCTTGCATAGGCCAGGAGGGACTTTTCTTTCCATATTGAATTAGGGTTCTCTGGAGAAACAGAAAGAGATTTATTAAAAACATCATTTCATATGATTATGGAGGCTGAGCAGTCCCAGGACCTGCTGTCTACAAACTGAAGGCCGAGGAAACCCCGGGGAGTAGCTCCAGTCCAAATCCAAAGTCCTGAGAACCAGGATACCTAATGCTTTAAGTCCCAATCTGAGTCAGAATGTCCCAGAACCAGGAGCACTGATGTCCAAGGGCAAGAGAAGATAGTGTGCCTGCTTTAGCATGGAGAGCAAATGTGCCTTTCCTCTGCTTCTCTTGTTCCACGTGGGCCCTCAGTGGATTGGACGATGCTCACTCACACGGGTGAAGGAGGGTCTCCGTCCGCAAGTCCACATGTTTTTCTCTTCCAGAAACACCTCCACAAAAACACCTAAGTACTGTTTACCACCTATCTGGGAACCCTTTAGCCCAGTAAAATTAATGCATGAAAGTAACATTACATGCATAATTAATTCCCATTTTGCTAGTGCTTCAAGAGCCTCAGCTGTTGTTTCTGAAGAATGAGTGGAGGCACTTTCTGGATTGCTGACCTGGGGCAGAGTTGACAAGTGCTGAGCAAAATTTCAGAGGACATAAAATTATTCTTCTACTGGTTAATAACCAGACCCCACAGCCAGCAAGTGCATAGAAAGCCACTGAAGTCCTTACCCCACCACTTTCAAATGTTCTTTAGTCTCACAAGAAGGATGGCCACGTGTAGCCTTGCTCAGTCTAAAGGGAGAACTCTGGTGTAGCCAGAATGTCCTCAGCCATATTGTTCTTTTTTTTCTGTTTTTTTTTTTTTCATCTCTCCTGATTGATCAGAACCCACCATCATATCGCCTCTCTTATATCCCGGGGGACCTCATCTTGGGAGTGGAGGGTGAGGCCAAAAGTGTCCATCTCCTTCTTTCTGCTTTCCAATCTTGACATGGCACTATCTGAAGACTCTTCTCCCCTCAATGTCTTCCCTTTTTATTTTCAAAAGCATTGCTTGGAAATTAAAAAAAAAAAAAAAAAAAAAAAAAAGAAAAACCAACAATATTTATTAGCTTCCTCCTTGTATTCCAGCCGTGACACTCTCAATTTGCCTCTAGGTACTAGAAATTTTTCTATCATTGAAAATTTTGGGAATTGTGGGGGGAAAAAAGAAAACACAAACATACATATTTCAAGGCTGTGTCTGGCTACATGCATGTATATTATCCAGGTAAATAACATAAGCATGTATACATATAAGTGTGTGCTCACGTTGTATTAAAACTATGCCCTAGAATATGAACTCCAGGAAAGACCATACTGAGCCTTATTTATTCACCCTTTCACAACAGGTGCCTATAAGGGTATTTATCATGGAAAATAGTTACTACTGAAATAATGGTACACCCTGGCCATACCATATACTTAGGCATTTAGTTTTAATGTCATGGATATATTCTATCATTACTTAAGATCCACTTGTTCACTTCACTACTCTTCTTAGTACATATGGAGAAAACTCTGCAGAATTGATCAAAAAGCTCTCTTGCCTTCAGATTTCCAGTTCGGCTCAATCAATGAGAAGCACTGGTGAGAGATAAGAGCATAGAGGTTAGAGAAGCTTCCTGTCCATCCTCAAAAGTTCCCTGAAAGTGAACTGGTAATCAGAAGATCACTAGGAGAAAAGGATGTTCCCAGCCAGGTAATGTGTGTCAGCACAGGAGCCACAGAAGGGTCACCCACTAACCCAGTAGGATCCACATGCTTCTTCACAGAGGAAAGGAAGATGGCGGGAAAGTGACACTTTTGAGGGGTTGGTAAATGACTTTTAAGGAAAATCAACAAAGCTGGGATACAGAAAATTAGCTTAATAACAACAAGCTGGTGTTGAACAAAGTCTGTCCCGTTGTGGTTACGTTCCTGTCTCCTTTCCTGTGCTAAGTAATGAAGTTTCAAGGAGGAGATAGAAGGGCAGATTCTACCATGAACTGAAGGTGTGGGGATGTAGGAGGAAGTGAGAACCTCACCATCTGCCAAATGCCATACTTTTGAGGAACTGTTTTCTGAGCCCTACTGTGAAGGACCACTGTAGTGTGACCATGTCTCTCTATCAAAGGCCAAAGCTTTTGTAGGGAAGCCAATGCCTCTTTAACAGGCACATCTTCAGTTTCTGGCTCTCAATAACTGTTCCCTTGCACTGTTTCTCAAGCCCAGAGGTAGAGGCAACTCCAGATGATTGAGTTAATCTTGACGGTTCCCATTAATCCTATCCACATCTTCATAAACAGCTCCTTTACTAAACTCCATTTATTTTTTAGATTTGCTTATAACTTTGATTTTTGGACTTGGTATTTGTCTGCCAGATGTAAACTACCTCTTTTATTTTTCTATAACTTGTAAAGCCAGACTTCTACTTCAGTCCTCATTCTTAATTAAATAATACCTCAATATCCTAGTTCTTCCAAAAACAGGCATTCTTGATAAGATAATCCATTTGCCGATATCCTACCTTCTAGCTCCACGAGCTTCTGCTGTTTTCCCTACTCAAAGCAAAGACAGAGTCGAATGAAGGGGAAAAATCACAGAGAGAGAAAGAGTGTAAAACATGATGCATACAAAGCAGCTTTTGAAAGATGAATCAGACCTTCTTGCAGAAAAGTGGTGGATGAACAATAAGTAAACAAAACTTCCCTCTGAAACAACTGTGCTGAGAAGCCGAGTAAGTGTCATTCTTTTTCCACAGAACCTACAGCATTCCTGGTTACTTTTTTTTTTTGTTGTTGTTGTTGTTTTTCCCACTAGCTATAACGGATTTAAATCAGTGGATAAAGAAACTCATCTTGATGCTCGTAGGGTTTTGAGTAGTCATCTTCTCTATCAACAGATTTCTTTTTCACTTAATAATTTTATTTTATTATATTTTAGAAATTTTTAAATTTTTAATTAGCATGGGTATATAACAGTTTTCTAGGGTACATGTTCCTTTTTACTACAACCTAATAATTGCTATTACATTTTCCTTCTCTAATTCTTCAAACTGTTGTGTCTAAACCAGTCTTCTTATCAGTTCTCTTTCTCTATTTTTTTTTAACTGTTAGCATCTCTGCAGTCCTCTACAGACTTCAACTAGGATCCCAACATCTGTGTCATTTCAAGACGTTGAACCGCACTGGGAGAGGGGGATAATTGGAGATGTGAAGTAACACATGACATATATACTCAAATTACTTTCTTCATATCTCCTAGAGGAAGAATAGGGCTCTGAACTAAATGATAGAGTCATTAATTCCCTGGATAGCAATGATCTTAGACATTAGGTTATTATTCATAAGTGATACAGACACATCCATTGTTAGCCATTTTCTCTATTCTTCTTACACAATCTTATTTCCAAAATTATTTCTAATGTGTGCCCCACAGAAGAGGTATAACTTCTTAGATAAAAATTATGTTAAAAACATAAATAGAAGAAGAAAATTATATATATTCAAGTTTTGATAATCTTTGAGAGTTACTTTTTCAGGATCAAATGTAGGTTTGTGGTCTACTTTACCCCAAGGTTCGGAAATTTCTTTAGTTTTTACAGTATTAGAACACCTGCCATTCAGAAATGACCTGAGCTACTTATCCATACGTTCTCTCCAGTTGCAATGTATAGTTTCGCTACTTTGAGGTTTAAGGACTTAAAGGAAAATTGAAATTGAATTTTCAATTGAAAAATTGAAAATTGAAATTGATTTTTCAATTAATATGCTATTATATATAAGTAAATTAATATAATTATTAATAGTTATTCACACAAGGGAAAGCAGGAAATTGAGTGATTCTGCTAGAACTGAAAAAACTGAAATAATATGAACTTCTCTCCTGTCAAAATTTACACCTGATCTTAGAATTCAGGTTAATTTAATTTAGCAATGGAATATTTTTCTTAAGCCTTCACTCTGTTTTTTTCTTTTGTTGTTGTTGTTGTTGTTTTAGACAGAGTCTCACTATGTCACCCTCAGTAGAGTGCTGTGTTGTCACAGCTCACAGCAACCTCAAACTCTCGGGCTTAAGCGATTCTCCTGCCTCAGACTCCCGAGTAGCTGGGACTGCAGGTGCCTGCCACAATACCCGGCTATTTTTATTGTTGTTGCACTTGTTTAGTTGGCCCAGTCTGGGTTCGAACCTGCCACCCTCGGTGTATATGGCTGGCACCATAACCACTGTGCTCCGGGTGCTGAGCCTTAATCCTTCAAATTGATTTGTAAGAACACATGAAGAAATTTGTCAATATTTGTCGGTATAAAACAGTATTTTAAAATTAACAGGAACATCTTATAAAATAAATTCTCTTTTAAAAATTTCAATGAAGAATAAGAGGGCCAATTTCAAAACAGATTAGTACATACATGAATAACTAGCGTTCATGATTATGCATCAGCATTGTTCTAACTGCTTAGCCTGTATCATCTCAATTAATCCTCCAGATCACTCTAGAATAGAATTATTATGTCCATTATATGAACAGAAGGAATAAAACTTGGGAGGGTTAAACAACTTCCCCCAAGGGATGGATCTGACATTCTTGAGTTGGCCTACACCTGACACAACCTTATGCTTCTATTGAACCTCCTAAATTTTAAATATGAAGAAAACTAGTTTTTACCACATAATTTGTAGAAATTCTTTTCAAGATCTCAAGAAAATCCTTGGTTTATTTTAAATCAGAACTCAGTAATCTCAACAAATACGTTGTTCTATTTATTGCACTAAGTCCAACAATTGATGGACATGATTGTAAAAGTTTTAAAATAAAAATGCATTTTCAACATAAAATTGCTTAAAAACCAAATATACAAAATTTTAAATCCTGGAAGATCCATTTACACACCCAAGACTCTTCTTTCCAGGTGCTATTTTTAAATGCAAGTTCTAATTGCTTTGGATGTTTCAACACTTATTCTTAAGGGACTTTAATGTATTTACTTTTCTAAGACAGATAAGCATAAATTACAAGACAAAGTCAGAATCTGAGGTCTTGAGTCTTGGCCATTACAAATGAGGGCAAATGTGTACAAACACCTGTGCAAGTTCTTCTTAATTCATTTGGCCTTACTCATTTTGTTTAAAAAATTCTATACATATGGCCTGCATGTGGTTAAGGCCAACAACTGGTTATTATTCTAGGATAGCCACCCTATTTTTTTCTCTAATAGCTTTTAATTTAATAAGCATAAGTAAAGTTAATTTTGATTAAGGCTTTATTATGTAATTTTTTTTTTTTTTCTTTTGTTTTTTTTTTTTTTTTTTTTTTGAATTTATTTATTTTTTTATTGTGGAGAAGGGGCAGGGAAAGAAGGCGGGGGAAGAGGTGAGTGACAGGGTCGGGCCAGTGGCATGGTACCACATTGGCTGTATCTTGGTAGAGGCAGT
>CAUYPK010032451.1:0-32866 GCA_963574355.1 Loris lydekkerianus | reverse complement strand
TTAAATAGGGAATCTTTTCTCCACTGAATGTTTTTAATTGGCTTGTCAAAGATCAAATAATGGTAAGCAGCTGGATTCATCTCTTGGTTGTCTATTCTGTTCCAGACATCTACTTCTCTGCTTTTGTGCCAGTACCATGCTGTTTTGATCACTATTGATTTATAGTACAGTCTCAGGTCTGGTAGCATGATTCCTCCTGCTTTGTTTTTGTTTCTGAGTAATGTTTTGGCTATTGGAGGTTTTTTCTGATTCCATATAAAACAAAGTATCATTTTTTCGACATCTTTAAAATATGACAAGGGAGATTCAATAGGAATTGCAGTAAAATTATATATTGCTTTGGGTAGTATAGACATTTTAACAATGTTGATTATTCCCAGCCATGAGCATGGTATGTTTTTCTATTTGTTAACATCTTCAGCTATTTCATTTCTTAGAGTTTCATAGTTCTATTTATAGAGATCTTTCACATCCTTTGTTAGGTAAACTCCCAAATATTTCATTTTCTTTGGCACTACTGTGAAAGGAATAAAGTCCTTGACTGTTTTTTCAGCTTGGTTGTTGTTGGTATATATAAAGGTTACAGATTTATGGGTGTTTATTTTGTGGCCTGAGACATTGCTGTATTCCTTGATCACTTCTAAAAGTTTTGTAGTAGAATCCCTGGTGTTTTCCAGATATACAATCATATCATCTGCAAAGAGTGAAAGTTTGATCTCTTCTGACCCTATGTGAATACCCTTGATTGCCTTTTCTTCCCTAATTGCAATGGCTAAAACTTCCATTACAATGTTAAAGAGCAGTGGAGACAATGGGCATCCTTGTCTGGTTCCTGATCTAAGTGGAAATAATTTCAATTTAACTCTATTCAATACGATATTGGCTGTGGGATTGCTGTAGATGGCCTCTATGAGTTTAAAAAAGGTCTATTCTAGACCCATTTTCTTAAATGTTCTGATCTTGAAGACATGCTGGATATTATCAGGAGCTTTTTCTGCATCAATGAAGAGAATCATATTGTCTTTGTTTTTTAATTGTTTATGTGCTGTATTACATTTATACATTTACATATATTGAACCAGCCTTGAGACCCTGGGATAAAGCTTACTTGGTTATGGTGTATAATTTGTTTGATGTGTTGTTAAATTTTTTTTGTTATGATCTTATTGAATATTTTTGCATCAATATTCATTAGTGATATTGTTCTATAATTTTCTTTTTTTGTTGGGTCTTTCCCTGCTTTAGGGATCAAGGTGATGTTTGCTTTGTAGAGTGTGTTGGGTAGTATTCCTTCTTTTTCTATATTTTGGAAGAGGTTTAGTAATATAGGTATTAGTTCTTTAAAGTTTTGGTAGAATTCTAATGTGAAGCCATCTAGTCCTGGGCTTTTCGTTTTAGGGAGATTTTGTATAATTGATGCTATTTCAGAACTTGATATAGTACTGTTCAACATTTCCACTTTGTTCTGGCTAAGTCTTGGTAAGTGGTATACTTACAAGTATATATCAATTTCCTTCATATTTTTGTATTTCTGAGAATAAAGTTTCCTGTAAAATTCATTAAGGATTTTTTGAATTTCTGAGGGGTCTGTTGTAATTTTGCCTTTACCATTTCTGATTGATGAAATTAGAGATTTTACTCTTTTTTTCCTGGTTAGGTTAGCCAAAGGTTTATTGATTTTATTGACTTTTTCAAAAAAATAACTTTTAGATTTATTCATCTGTTGTATAATTCTTTTGCTTTGAATTTCATTTAATTCTTCTCTAATTTTGGTTATTTCTTTTCATCTGCTGGGTTTGAGGTTGGAATGTTCTTCCTTCTCCAGTTGCTTGATATGTCCCATTAAGTTGTTAACTTCTTCTCTTTCCGTTTTTTTTTTTTTGAGGAAGGCTTGCAGTGCTATAAATTTCCCTCTTAGGACTGCCTTTGCAGTATCCCAGATGTTCTGATAATTTGTGTCTTCTTTGTCATTTTGTTCCAGAAATTTGATTTCCTTCTTAATCTTGTCTATGCCACATCTGTCCTTCAGCACAAGGTTCTTTAGCTTCCATGTTTTTGTATGGGTATGCAGATTCCTGTTGTTATTGAGTTCCACTTTTATTCCATGATGATCTGAGAAGATACAAGGAATAATTTCTACTTTTTTAAATTTGCTGAGGTTAGACTTGTGACCTAGGATGTGATCAACTTTGGAGAATGTTCCATGGGATGATCAGAAGAATGTGTATTCAGTTCTGTTGTTGTGAAATGTTCTGTAGATGTCTGTTAGGTCCAGATGTTGAATGTTTAAGCTTAAATCTAAAGTTTTTTTGCTTAGCTTCTTTTTGGAGAATCTATCCCACACTACTAAAGGGGTGTTAAAATCTCCAAATACAATGGAACTGGAAGAAATCAAGTCGCTCATGTCTGTTAGAGTTTCTCTTATAAATTGAGGTGCATTCTGGTTGGGTGCATAAATATTAATAATTCAAATCTCATCATATTGAGTATTGCCTTTAACGAATATGAAGTGTCCATCCTTATTCTTCCTTATTTTGGTTGGTTTAAAGCCTATTCTATCTGCAAATCTGGTTTTTTCTGCTTTCCATTTGCCTGGAATATAGATGACCATCCCTTCACCTTGAGTCTATATTTGTCTTTTAAGGTATGATGAGATTCTTGTATGCAGCAGATATCTGTCCTGAGATTTTGTATTCAGTAGCCAACTTATGCCTCTTTAGAGGACAATTTAAACCATTCACATTAATTAAGAATATTGATAAGCCTTTCAAAAGTCTGGTGGATATTTTTAAATTCTTTCGTGACTGTGGAAGTTGGAATTTGATCAAAAGTTTCAGGTGAGTTTACTTTTGCGGTGAAAGATTATGCTGGTCTTTATGGAGGATAGGTCTGAGAATATCCTGGAAAGCTGGTTTAGTTATGGCAAATTTCTTCAATATGTGAATGTCATTAAAGTATTTAATTTCTCTCATAAATGAAACTCAGTTTAGGTGGATACAGGATCCTGGGTTGAAAGTTATTTTGTTTTAGAAAGTTAAAAGTTGATGACCATCCTCTTCTTGCTTGAAAGGTTTCAGCAGAGAGATCTGCAGTTATTCTAATATTCTTCCCTTGTAGGTTGTGGTTTTCTTACATCTGGCTGCTTTCAGAGTTTTCTCCTTCATATTAACTTCAGTGAAATTGATTATGATGTGTCTGGGGGATGTCTTATTCAGGTTGAGTCATGCTGGAGTTCTGAAATTATCGGCTATCTGAATTTCAGTATCTCTTGGCATGTCTGGAAAGTTCTCTTTCATAATCTCATGAAGAAGAGACTCTGTGCCTTTTGATGCTACTTCGTCATTTTCGGGGATCCCTATAAGGCAAATATTGGTTTTCTTCTAATTATTCCAGAGCTCTCTGAGAGAATGATCTGTTTTTGCCCTCCATTTCTCTTCCTCTTTGAAAGTTTGGAAGCATTTGAAAGCTTTGTCTTCAATGTCAGAAATCCTTTCTTCTGCTTGCTGTTACTGAGGCATTCTACTGTATTTTTCAGATCTTTGAGGACTGCAACTTCTTGTCTCACTGTGTCAAAATCTTTGGTCATTTGATCTTTGAATTCATTGAATTCATGAGACATCTTTTGGATTGCTGTTTGGAATTCTAATTCGATCTTATTTGCTATCCAGATTCTGAATTCAGTTTCTGATATCTCATCCATTTGTTTATGCATGGGATCTTGTACTGCGTCTGCCTTGTTGTTCTTTGAGGGATTTGATCTACTCTGGTTGTTCACATTGTCAGAGTTTTCCCATTGATTTTGCCTCATGTTTGTTTTTCATTGTTGCCTCTGGCCATCCTCAGAGTTGGGGAGATATCTCTACAAGATTAGACTCCAACAGGATCACTCTATTATTTCTGGGTCTTTGTAGGGAATGACCCTGTGCATCTCCTCTGGGATTGCCACAACCAGGGAGTTCTAGCTGTGGGAGCAGCTCCGGAATGTGGCACACCCAGATTCAGCAACCGGGTGGGGGATGGTGCACACAGTTCTGTTAGTGCTGGCACCTGGTGATTTGGCACAGAGATCCCAAGGCTCCAGCAGTCTCTGGCCATGAGGAGGGCTCCACACATAGGCATGGAGGGCTCTGGAGGGAGGGCATGGGTCATTCAGCTACCATAGTCCTGGGCCAGACATGTGGGCTGGTATGGAGGCAGGGAGGATATGGGAGGGAGGACATGTGTTGTATGGCTCTTGGAGTTTCTGGCCGGTTGGGCGGAGGCCTGGTGGGTGCCGGGGATGGACGCGGGGCATTGTGTTTGTTGGTGGAGTCCCTGGCTAGGGTGGGCATGGGGAGGTCTGGTGGGTGTGGGGTGTAGGTAGCTGGTTTGCGTGGTTTCCAGCAGAGTCCCCTGGTTGGGGTGGGCACAGGTCACTAGGTTGTACGGGCATCTGTGGAGTCCCATGGCTGGGGCAGGTGCCAGAGGAGTACTCTGGCCAGAGTGGCATGGGTCTGGATCCTCTTATTCCAATTCTTATGGAAATACTAAGTGGGCATCCTTGTCTTGTTCCAATTTTTAAGGAAAAGTTGAAAGTATTTCCTTAAGAATTGAAACAAGATAAGGATGCCCACTTTTACTATACCAATTGAACATAGTACAGGAATTCCTAGCCAGAGCCATTAGGCAAAGGAAAGAAATAAAAGCCATCCAAATTGGAAACAAGGAAGTAAAATTATCTCCATTCATAATATCATCTTATACCTAGAGAACACAAAAGACTCCGAGACTTGATAAATAAATTCAGCCAAATCACAGGATACAAAATAAATGTTAGCTGTGGATTTTTCATGTATGGCCTTTATTGTATTGAGACATGCTTTTTCTTTGCCTAATTTTGAGGGGTTTTATCCTAAAGAGATCTTGAATTTTATCAAATGCCTTTTTTGCTTCTAGTGAGATGATCATGTGGTTTCTGTCCTTGATTCTGTTGATGTGATGTATCACATTTATCCATTTGATCGTGGTATATTATCTTTTTGATGTGATGTTAGGTTCAGTTTGCTAGTATTTTTTGAAGATTTTTGTGTCTATGTTCATCAGGGATATTGGCTTATAGTTTTCTTTGATTGTTGTGTTCTCATTTGTTTTTGGTATCAGAGCAATACTGGCCTTGAAGAATGTGTTAGTGAAAATTCCCTCCTTCTTGATATTTTGAAACTGTTTCAGAGGCTTGTTTTAATATTAATTCTTCTTTGGATAGTTGGTTGAATTTGGGATTGAGTCCATCTAGCTTTTTTTCTTGGGAGAGTTTCTATTACTGATTAAATCTTGCTAGTCATTATAGGCAAGAGGGTGTTTTGAATTTTCCTGTCAGCTTCTGTATGTTTGGTTTTGTGCTCAGCCAAAATACAGAAGCCTCTCAGCTAGTTTCTGAATTCTCAGAAGGGAATTTTTTTATGAATTATTATTAATTTGACATGTTTATTGGGGAAGGAATGTCTAGAGCTTCCTTTTGTACTATATTTCTGACCTGAATCATTTTGTATATAGCTTATGGTTTATACAAGTGAATAAATATTCACTGAAAAAATATAATACTTTAATATCATCAGCAAAGCAATAGTAGCACCAGTCTCATGTTACTGTAAATTTAGCAAATTTACAGTAAATTTAATTTGTGTAATCCCCAAAAAGCTGCCATGCTGCTATTCATATTCTCCTTGAATAATATCCTAAGTAAGAAAGGCCACAGTAGAAGCAAGCAAGCAAACAAAACAGCATCATATTGTGTTTCTTTCAGTGATGGCCAAGTTATGCAGTTCTGGTCAATGAGAGTTAAGTGGAAGTAGTTGGCACAGCTTCCTGAGATGCTCCTTTAAAAAGGAGGTAAATTCAACAGAATCATGCCCTTTTATTTCTTGTCATCTTTTTTTTCTAATATGTGGTGTGACTATGAAACTGGTCCTGGAACAACCTGGACTCAGGTATCTTTTAGGAGCAAGACCTGCGAATACCAGCCTTTACATCTCATTGTGTGACTAGGCTATAAATCCCCAATTTGTTTAAGTTTTAGGCAGTCAGGCAGACAAGTTCAATTTCTAACAGTTACAAGGCTATAGGAAAAAATAAATAAATAAAAAGTAGGTGATGTATGTGCATTTTAGAAGATGGATTATAAGGGATGATGAATTTTCCAAACTATTTTCCAGACTGGTCTCTGCACTTTCTGTTGGGGGCCTGGCTAGATCTCACTTTACCATTATCCCTTCAATCATGAGAGAAGCAGTAGTCATTTATTCTTTTTGTTCTCCCATTCTTTTACAAATATGTCCTTCCCTCAGGAAACTATTTCTCACCCTTTTACACTTAGATAATTGAGAGATTGTTTCTCCTTTTATACTTTTGCTTAATCTCTGACTCCTTTTCTTCAACATTCCATTATTTAACTTCTTTTCTTGTTTTCTTTTTGCTCTTTCTCCTTCCCTTACCTTTTCCTAACCTTTAAAACATGCTTTTTTTCTTTAATATACATTTTTATCCTATGCATTTAAAAATATATATTGTGACTGATAGTAAATAAATTATTCTCTCTTTCCCACCACTACAAATGCTTTGGTTACTGAAATTTTGGAAAATACTAAAAGTAGGCATTTGAGCAGTTTAATAGGCAAACACAATGAGTAATGACTAATGACAACAGCTCTCTGTGTGTATATACATACACACATTATATACGTGCACAATATGCACACACACACATATATGCATGTACTGGTCAGTGTTCTTTACAGAGTGCTTTGCTATAAAATCTAAGACTGCATATTATTGGCCAAAATAGAGGAAAGAAAAGGAAGAAAAAGAAAGCCCTCTTGGTACACACTTGATTTCACTGATTGTCTTAGCATGACATACCACTTGCTAGTGTAAAATACCAATGTGTGTGCATTATTTATCCCATACCAAATTTAACTCAATGTTCCACATCTCTATACTTCTATTAAACATGATCTAAGCTCTTGAACATACTTGTTCACTTTGAAATTATTTAGTGAACTTCATATTGTAGATTTTCTCAGTACTTTCCACCTCCAGATCTCTCCCAATTTGAAAGTAAATAAAAATTGGAAAAGCCATTCACCAGCTTCACAATGATTCATGTAATAAATGGATCTTGCCACAAAATACTTTCTTTAGGTAGATCTGGGGGAGAAATAACAGTACCCACAAATTATTTTATTACTTGTTTATAACTTGAAAATCCCTTACCAGGTTTTAAAGATGATTCATGGTTTATTACTTTAGGGTCATTTCATGACAGTAAATGTGTTTTTTCTGGCATAAAAATGCCACACAGTAACTAAATGAATATATAATAGATGTCTCTACCAAAAGAAATGAAACTTTCTTCTGACAGCTTTGCATTCTGAAGGGAAAATGGGCAAGAAGTAAATTGAACTGACAATGTGATGTAAACTGTAGATGGACGACTTTACTTCATTAACTCAGCAAAGGATTTTGACCCCTCACAATACCTGTCAGCAGTAAGAGCAGTTATTTTTCTATAGATTTCTGGAAATAGCTTAGTGTACCACCAAGTTATCCTGTTGTGACCAATGAAAGGTGTTATGAAAATGCCAAAAGTAAACTTTAAAAGAAGTTTTGATACTGTAGTTAGTTAAGGAAGGGAAAAGACAAAAATGGCAGCATTTCCCCAGTCCTGACTGTGCAGGAGCCTGTCACTCTCCTCCCAGTTGTCCTCAGCACTAACTTCCTAGAGATCTATTTGTCATCCTTCCTGATTTCACCACCCAAATTCTGTATTTAAAAAAGAACACATAGAGGGACCACACCATCACACATACTGTCATTGTCCAGAGAAAGCAGAATTCTAAAGGCTTTTCATTCATCCCAGGGACATACAAGGCTGTGGGAGCCATGAGAAATCAGAGCAAACAGGGCAGCACCTGTGGCTCAAAAAGTAGGGCACTGGCCCCATATACTGGAGGTGGCAGGTTCAAACCTGGCCCCAGCCAAAAACTGCAAAAATAAATAAATAAAATAAAATAAATTAAAAAGATATCATAGCAAACATTTATGGATCACTCACTCTGTGCCAAGCACTGGCATTAGCTTTTTATACCAATCATCTATATTATGCCACACAATAATACTAGTATCCTCCCTTTATGGGCTGTGTAAATATAGAGAAAAGTTATTCAGGGTCACATGGCAGATGTCAGAGCTAGAGTTTGAATCCACACTGTATGACTCCAGAGCTCTCCTTTTAATAATGACTAATATTGTTTAAAAAACAAAAACAAAAGTCTTAATTATGGCTTCCTGAAAGCTGACCTGGAAATCCAGCCTGTTATATGCCCACTTGTTCAGCTCCTCCTCCTCCTCATTTTATATCAGCCCTAGCACTACCAGGCTGAGCACACCTTTAAATGAAAGGGCACATAGAATTCTAAGCAGCCAAAGGGCCCGAGGTTTCTGCTTGATATTTTTAGAAGTGTATTCCTTAGAAGGCTAATCCTTTTCCAGCCATATAGAACAATTACAACTCGTCAGTTGAGGACACGGTGTATTATTCTCCCCTTTAACTCAGTCACATTTACTGTTTCCTTATCGCCGACCACAGGCGGTTACCGATCTGATTATTAAACGTGCACTTCGCCCTGCTGCTCCTGGCTGCCAGTGTGGGAGCTCTAATCTGTCCAGACCATTTCAGCCCCATCCATTTTGGGGTGACGCCAAGCTGCAAGTTCTTTGTCTTTTGCCTTTGACTTCTTCCTTCTAGCTGCATGAGCTTCCATTATGCTCTCTTTCCCTCCTAGAAATCAGGCATCAAGATGCTTTTTCTGCCAGAGACCCTGAAAGTGGTCCGAAGCTGCAGCCCTTTTCTTCCTGTGCCCTGCAGGCATATAGGCCCATGGAGAAAAACTAAAACTTGAAGAAACAAAACTGTCTGGCTTTCATAGCCCTTGGCAGCTCCTCTAGACTTAGCAGGGGCTTCCAAAATCACTCTGGGAGGGGAAGGAGACACAAGAGCAAAGTGAATAATAAAGACACTGTGCTTCCTCTTCCACTGGTCACCTCATCAAATCTAGACAGTGCTAAAGCAATCTATCCAATCAGGCCACAGAGATTGCCTCCTAGATTCTACCGTGCTAAAAGGGACACCACTTAGTTTATTATTTCCAAGTTACTTGTTTTTACTAAGTTCAATCAAATATAAAAACAAGGCAATTCAGTCAAGCATCAGGTAGGCCCATTGTTTTTAGTTAATTGACCTGGTGTGGGGTGGAGGGTTTGATAACTATTACTTGCATATTAGTTGACTAAACCTGGGGACCAGTTTGTCAATGATTTTATTTCAAAGTGTATCTGAGTGAAATAGCTCAAATTTTAGTTCAATAAATAAATTATGAGTTTAATTAAGAAATACATTGTTATTATACCCTTGAAACTCAAATTATGGCTGAAGCTCTCCTGATAGAATGATGCAATGTGAGAAGAAGGAGGTAAGAACCACTTTTCCCCTGGAAGCACCCCAGGTTAGATTCTGAAGTCCCCCGAATTTGTTGCTTTGCTGTGTGGAGTACCAAACTGGCAGAAGAGATACTTTATGTGGCCATGGGCTTTGGCTTAAAACAGTAACTTTCATCTACTTGTAATTTAAATTGTCCACTGCATTTGAAACAGAAAACCAGCATAGTTAGTGATAATACAACTAAGTGCCTTGATGGCATCCAGCTTCACACTGAACGTGACCAGCAATGGCAGCCTTAAAATGCAAAGGCTGTTACTGAAAAGAAAGGGCTTTAGTCCCTGGATGATCTTCTATACATGCTGTGGCTTCAGAGGAGCAGTAAGCACAAGCTTCACGCTCTGTGATATTTTTTCAATGATGCAAAGTAACTGAAAAGTATATATATTTTTCTTCCTCAAAGGAATAGACATGAATATGAAGGAGGGTGTTTAGGAAAAGCATTCATTTTGAGGAAAGTGCTATCCAACTGAGAGGCTGGGATAATATGCAATGAATGTCTGTTTTGTGTCTGTGAATTTACATATTCAAAAGAACCCAGAAGCTATGAATTTGCTTCCATGAAAAGATACAAAATGCATTTAAGCTTGGTCTCTGAAATGGTATACCTGCAGGAGAGCTTGTGAGCTGCAGATTCTGAATACAAGCCTGTACGAATGTGTCACATTAAGGCACCTGTCTCAAAGTACTGATAATGGAGCATGAATCTGAAGGATTGGGTCTTGCACAAAGTATGCAACGCGAATATTTCCTGGACAGCCCCCAGAAGACAGGACACAGAACAAAAGAAGAAGGCCTCTGACTACTGCTACTGAGGGAAAGTCATTAGCATATGAAGGAAGGATTTTGCTGTCCAGGTACCTGCACAGTTAGGAACTTATTTTGTTATATTGTCTGTATTTTATTTTTAAAAACCTTAGGATCATATATTTGTGTATTATTTGAAACCTATAACTTAGGGAAAGTTAATGATTTTTTAAAATTCTTTTACTGGGAATACACTAGCCTATAAGCCTGCAAGCCTATAGCCCAGAGGTTTTAGTTGTCTTAATCTCCCAATCAACATCAGAGCCCTTAAAAATGAACATACTGGATGGGGATGTGGCTTTTGTCAATGGATGGAGTGGTGTTTCAGATGGGTGCCAAGGAGAATTACTGTTCCTGGCACCAAGTATTACTTTGACACCTTTGTAAGAACAGAAAATAAGAATCAGCAAATCCATAGGCTTACTCCTACAGAATGGCGTTTTAGGGTTAGGCTTCTGAAATTATACTTGTATTTATTTTATAACTGTATTATTTGGAGTTCTCCAGAGAAGCAGAGCCAGTAGAGTGTGTGTGTGCAGAGCAAATGTGAGAGGAAGAGAGAGAGATACCAGAAGAGAGATTTATCATAAGCAATTGACCGTGAGATTATGGATCTGACAAATCCCAAGATCTACAGATGGCAGTCTTGAGACCCAAGAAGAGCTGACATTTCAACTCCAGTCCTAAGGCGGGGGAAAAAAATCCATATTTCAGTCTAAAAACAGATAACAGATCAGTCTTTTGTTACATTGCCCGCCCCCCCCCCCCCAGACCTTTAACCAAATAGATGTGGCCTACCCACGTTAAGGGGTGCAATCTGCTCTACTCATTGTATCAATTTAAATGTTAAGCTCACTCAAAAATACCCTAAGAGAAACACCCAGAATAAGGCTTAAACAAATATTTAGGCACCCTGTAGCTCAGTCAATGTGACATACAAAATTAACTGTCAAATCACCTTTCAGAGAAATGTAACATGTGTTCCAACCACAGTAATAAGTGTGTACTGCCTCTGGAATGTGTTCACGTTTTTGCCTAGTGGTCAGGTAAGAAGGTGTTGGAACAAGGAAATAGAGCCTGAGACCTCATCAATATTACTGAAAGTGGTCTCTGATTATTTTTGTGTGTGCTTGCTAAGAAATGTTGACGTGTGAGAGAGAATTTGCCTTTATTATTGCCTACTCTCTGGATACCTAGAGTTCTCAGCTGTCTCCAAACTACAGGAAACTGCTCAGTGTCAACCTAAAAGAATCTAATACTCATAACTGTGTGAATGATCCTGTTACACTGGTGTAGGCCAGACTGCAGCACCTTTTCGACAAAGCCTCTGTGCAGAAAATCATTTTTTCTACAAAGAGGTTTGAAATGCCCTTCCCATCTCAACAGCACTTTGGACAGCACAAATATCACAAAGTGGATGTGGGTGACAGGCAGCACAGCCCCAAGTCTCAAGTAGAAAGTAGAGGCTTGCACATCCCCACAGCTATTTTGGGTAATATAGAAAACAAGCACATCCTCATCCCCAGCACATCCCACAGCTGTTTTTGGGTAATATAGAAAACAAGAAGCTAACATTGAGGCAGGCCCCATAGTAGCAAAAAGTACACTTTTGTGGAAATCATTTGCTAAAGGCTGTCCCAGGAGCAAAGAAAGAAACAAAATAAGCCCCTGAATCCAAAGAAAGAAGTAAACATTGAAGCACACACAAAAAGAGAACCCAGAAAAGCTCAGCACCAGCTCCTTATGGCATTCTCAGAGATTGTCATCAGCTCCGTGGTAATTAGAACTACAAATAAAAATTGAAAGCCATTGAATTATTCCAGAGTTCATTCTATGTGTGTGAGTTAAATGTTACATACTTTTTACTGTCTTTCTTTTGTCCTTCTATATATCTCCCAATTAAAACATCCTTCCTGTTTTGTTGTGGGATGAATGAAAACCATTTTATAAAATCAGATTCAAGACTCTGGTGCCCAGGGTGGATGAGACATGTAGGCAGCTGCATGTCCTGGTAAACACGTAGCAGTATATGTAATTGAACACAGGCCTAATGAGGCTTAGTTCTGTTCCTACACACTCCACCAAAGTAGGGAACAATAGTCCAGCAAAGAAAATTAGCGACTATTTCAAAGGAATATGTAATTTCACTTAAGACTGTACTTTTTAACCTTCAGGAAGTAACATTTCTGAAATATTTTATATTTATCGTTAAATGTAAGGTCTTTTTGCTTTGGCTAAGGATACCCCAACAGGGTTGAAAAGCAAAGGAAACTGTAGAATTACTTGACATTTTGCCAGTTCAACTTGATTTATAATGCAATACATGTTTTTAGATTTAAGAGAGGTGCTTCTGGAAGATACAATACCTTTAATCAAAGTGGGAGTATTTGCTCTAGGAAATCATCACATCAATGTCCAAAATTCAGATGGGGAATAGTAGGTAGTTTCCTCACTCTAATAGTCTTCTGTGTGTTTGATGTGTCTTGCTCAATCTACATTCAGTCTTCTCTTCATATCTTATCTTCTCAGGACAGTTAGGATCCATTTGGATTATTAGTGTCTTTTTTTCCGGGATATTGTTTCCTCATGAGGCTATTTCTTTTTCTGCCATAAACTCATTAAGTTAATCTAAACATAGGGATGATATTGACATTAAAGTAAAAATTTGTTCAGAAACTATCCCATGAGACTTGTCAAACAAAATAACAAAACAAATAAAATAACCTTCCAGGCACATTTCAAGAGTGATTTTATTTATTTTTTGAGACAGATTCTCACTCTGTTGCCCTGGGTAGAGTGCCATG
This sequence comes from Loris lydekkerianus, assembly GCA_963574355.1. NCBI lineage: Eukaryota > Metazoa > Chordata > Mammalia > Primates > Lorisidae > Loris > Loris lydekkerianus. Next base: position 19,723 of record CAUYPK010032451.1, on the reverse strand, counting down.
GTGTCATCATAGTTCATAGCAACTTCCAACTCTTTGGCTCAAGAGATTCTCTCCTGCCTCAGCCTCCCAAGAAGCTGGGACTACAAGCACCTACAAAGATGCCCAGCTAGTTTTTCCATTTTTAATGGAGACAGGGTCTCATTCTTGCTCAGGCTGGTCTTGAACTCCTGACCTCAAGCAATCCACCTGCCTTGGCCTCCCAGAGTGTTAGTCTAAAAATGATTTTAGCGTGAATGTATATATATATTTATCTATTTATTTAGACAGAGTCTTACTTTGTTGCCCTTGGTAGAGTGCCATGGCATCACAGCTCACAGCAACCTCAAACTCTTGGGCTTAAGCGATTCTCTTGCCTCAGCCTCCCAAGTAGCTGGGACTACAGGCATCTACCACAATGCCTGGCTATATTTTTGTTGCAGTTGTCATTGTTGTTTAGCTGGACTGGGCTGGGCTTGAACCCACCAGCCTGGGTGCTTGTGGCCGGTGTTGTTACCACTGTGCTACAGGCACCAAGCCTGAAAATTTTTATTTTATGGAAAAATCAAAACAGGTTTGTTTTCTGCTATCATTTTTTCATAAATTAGTGATACTGTGGTGGAATATGTTTGTATGTGTGCAATTTATTCCAGATTCTCAGAAATGAAGGGCATAATTAAATTATATATCTGGAATTTTATTTCCTCAGCAAGATAAGCTTTTCCATTACATATAGGGAGGACCACATGCAAGAATTGGTCAGATTAATAAGGAGAAAAAGGCATCTGAACATTTTGACAGTACTGGCAAGGGGCATCTAACTAATAAATAGGAGAAAAAAACTTTCTGAACAAAATTGGTCAAAATTCAATTTCTCTTCCACCATAAGTTTCTTAAGTTCTAGCCATTTTCTGACAATTTAAGGCTATGAAGGGGATCTTTCTGCCCATTCTAGAACCTATTAAAAAGAAAGAAATAAGATATACATAAATTATTTACTTCCTTTATGGCAACCACTAATATCACTGAATTAACAACCAAAAAATGTCTCTAATTAAAGTGGTAATTGGAAAATACCACTTAATAAGTGCAAAGTCATTTTTTCACCCTCACATCTTATCCTGTAAACAATTTGTCGTTAATTCTAGTTATTACTTCTTTAAAGCATCTTTCAAATTTTAATTTCTTCTTCTCAGGCCTTAGAACTACACTGCTGTGTTAATAATAATATCAACAATAATCATAACAGTATTAATAATAATAAACTTTAATGTGACTCCCTGCTGTAATCTTTACATTTGACCTGTAAATATTTGCAGATTAATTCATAGCTCAAGCTCAGCTATCTAAAATAATGTCTCTATTATATATGAAAATATAAAGTACAAATTAACTTTATATTTAAAATACATCTCTGTGAAATTAAACAGTTGAGTCTTACTTTTTATCCAACCTGACAATTTTCTGCCTCTTAATTGGGGTCTATATCCTATTTTATACTAATAAGGATATATTAAATCCATTTTTTGGTTACTGTTTCTTTTTCCCTACACAACAGAATGGTGGTTTGGGGGGCCATAAACCGAAAGTAAATCACAGCTGCTAATGGAGGCATTGTGGTTACTCAAATATATGTTTACAGTAAAGGTCTGTTCTCTGATGAGACTGTCTGAGCCTATACTGCTCAGATTGCAAGTTGCTGCTGCTTAGATTCATCATCACATCAAACAAGGCAATACACCTGTCAGCATAGCAGAGGGAGAAAGGAAAGGAGTCTATGTTTCTGATCCAGAGGTTGCCACCACTTGCCCTACTTTTGATCTGTAGTTGAACAAAAGTTGACCCATTTGTCTTGTGATAAGGGAGACCACATCATGTAGGGCCAATGCTCTCACCCACTCCTGTAAACTGACTAGATCACACCTTTGACCTTTTCTTAAAACTAATACTGGTGCTTTATTGCTATTCATACTTAATCTCAACATGGTGTTTCTGCTCCTATTTGATTGATTATACTTGGCCACAGTTGTGGTCCTTAAAACTAATCTGTGTCATGTGTTCTGCCTTCCAGGCCAATTGTCTGACAAGTGCTTTGAGTCATGAACATCACTTAATAATTAGTTGATCATTAAGTGTAATAACCAACCCAGCAAAAAGACCCCTAAAGGCCCCTAACTGTCTCAGCCTGAGTCCCTGCACGTCTCAAACCCCCTCTTAGGTTAATTCTGAGAACAGGTTTCAGAACAAGGAAGTTCTCTCTGAGTTCCCTGGCTCCCTTGCCAGACAATAGTGAAAACTCACTCAAGCAGAATTTCCCAGGTTCTGTTGCTCTCCTGAACTTACCCCAACCCCCTAGCAATGACTAAACAATGATGAGAGTTTGTCCTGGTGCCAATTGCCAAGATGTAGCCAATTCACTGTAACCCCACCATGTTGTAGCCTCCCTGACTGTAACCCCACCTCTGAGCTAACCAGTCACGTTCTCCTTCTGTTTTTACTTGGCTTGCCACATAGCACAAAAAGGGTATAAAAGACAGCCTGCTTTTCTCTTTGGAGCCGTTGGCCCTTTGGGCGGTGACCCACCTGTGCAGGTGTAATAAGTCACCATCTTATTTATACCTGAAGTGGGGGGGGGGCCAAGTCTTTCTTACAGGTGGCAAATAATTACAACAGAAGTATTTGATAGGATTTCCACACTCTCGTACTCAGACATCTGATATTAGCACATGTGCATTGTGACTAAAAAAGTGACTAAACTATTTCTGATTCTATGTTTCCAACATCCTCTTGATTCATATAGCATTGTAAGGCAGTTTAGTCACTAAATTCAATTGTTCCCAGGTAAGAGATCATCTCCATATGGCTGCTTCTTAGGTAATAATTAGGACCAAAGAGGCGAGAGGTTATACAAAGCTATTTTGAAAATTCATTTGTGAAGTGTCTTACTTTCCCCTAATAACAAACCCAGGCAATCTTGATCTACCCTTTGAATGACCAAAAGGGATAGAGGGTACATAAACTTAATTCTTGTTCAGCTACCTTGGTTCTCTTATTGGATCAACATGATCCTAGATCATGGGATTACAACTTTTTTGTTGGTAATATTGTTTATGAAATCCTCCTGCAGTGGCCCACCCTTACCAATTTAGGGAACAGTGTTTCCGTAAGTTTTACAAAAATTACCCATTTATCTCCTACTTGACTTTTCTGGATGAAAAATCCAGGGGTAAGCAGAGATAATTGTAAAAATGGTGACTTTGTGGATGCTGAAACGAGGCATGTTTATTTTGAGGTGGTAGAGTACAGCATCCTGTCATCAGGGACAAGAACACTTCAGACAAAGGGAAGGGCAGAGGAGGGAAGTACATTAATCATCTTTGTTTTGCAAAATTGACACTGGAGCCCTCATTCTCTCTCTCTCTCTCTCACACACACACACAAAGACTATTGTTTTGCTCTCCCAGTGTGTTGTAAGGGAAGGAACTAAGAAATTTCACTTCATAGGATTCATGCTTCTCCATTCCTGTGATGCTTCACTAAGAATTAATGTGTTCCACCTCCATGCAGGTTAATGCTGCAAAATCTCCATTTTTTTTAATAACTGAATAGTATTCCATGGTATACATATACCACAGCTTGCCAATCCATTTTTGGGTTGAGGTGGCATTTAGGCTGTTTCCACATTTTAGTGATTGTAAATTGAGCTGCAATAAATAGTCTAGTATAAGTGTCTTTATAGTAAAAGTTTTTGTTGTTGTTGTTGTTGTTTTCCTTCTGGATAGATGCCCAGTAATGGAATTGCAGGATCAAATGGGAGGTCTAGCTTGAGTTCTTTGAGGTTTCTCCATACTTCCTTCCAAAAAGGTTGTATTAGTTTGCAGTTCCACCAGCAGTATAAAAGTGTTCCTTTCTCTCACATCCATGCCAGCATCCGCAATTTTAAGATTTTATGATATGGGTCATTCTTGCTGGGGTTAGATGATATCTCAGGGTGGTTTTAATGTGCATTTCTCTAATAATTAGGGATTATGAGCATTTTCTCTTATGTTTGCTAGCCATTTGTCTTCTTTAGAGAAGGTTCTGTTCATCTCTCTTGCCCATTGATGTATGGGATTTTTGGCTTTTTTTCATGTGCATTAATTTAAGTTCTCTATAGATCCTAATTATTAAGCTTTTGTCTGATTCAAAATATGCAAATATCCTTTCCCATTGGATAGGCTATTTGCTTTGGCCGTTGTCTCCTTGGCTGTACAGAAGCTTTTCAGTTTAATTAAATCCCATTTGTTTATTTTTTGTTGTTGTTGCAATTGCCATGGCAGGCTTCTTCATAAAGTCTTTCCCCAGGCTGATATCTTCCCAGTGTTTTTCCTATGCTTTCTTTGAGGATTTATATCTTTTCATACCTTAAATTTAAGTTCTTTATTCATCTTGAATCAATTTTTTGTGAGTGGAGAAAGGTGCGGGTCCAGTTTCAGTTTTTTTAGATGTGGATATCCAATTCTCCCAGCACCTTTTATTGAATAGGGAATCTTTCCCCCAGTGTACATTCTTGTTTGGTTTATTGAAGATTAGGTGGTTATAAGTTGTTGGTTTAATTTCCTGGTTATCTATTCGATTCCAAATGTCTATGGAATTTTGAGGGAATACCATGCCTTCTTGACCACTATGGCCTTGTAATAGAGTCTAAAATTTGGTATGGTGATAACCCAGATTTGTTTTTATTACTAAGAACTGCTTTACCTACAAAGAGTTTCTTCTGGTTCCATACAAAATGCAGAATCCTGGCACCGCAACCCACGATCGGTGCCCGCCCAGACCTCCGTAAAAGTTGCACCGTGACCTGAGCCTGCCAGGCCTCTGCACACCCTGACCAGGAACTCTGGTAGCTATGCAATGCGGAGTCCTCCCTCCGATACCCTCCCTGCCTCCACATGAGCCCACTCGTCTGGCCAGGGACTCTGGCAGCCATGTGCCCTTCGGAGCCCTCCCTGCCTCTGCATGGAGCCCTTCTCCTGGCCAGACATGGCTGGAGCCTTTCACCCTCTGTGCCAAAGTCACTGCTGCCAGGCACTCCCTGTGCATCACCCTCTGCCCTGTTGCTGGATCTGGGTGTGTCACACTCCGAAGGTGTTCCCACAACCAGAACTCCATGGCTGGGGCAGCCCCAGAGGAGCTACACAGGGTCACTCCCTACAAAGATCCAGAAACAATAGAGTGATTCTGCTGGGGTCTAATCTTGAAGAGACACCTCCCCAACTCCGAGGACAGCCAGAGGCAATGGTGAAAAATAATCATGAGGTGAAATCAATGGAAATACTGTGGCAATATGAATAATCAGAGTAGATCAACTCCCCCCAAGGATCAATGGGGCAAAACAGCACAAGATCCCATGCACAAACAAGTAGCTGAGATGTCAAAAATCAAATTCAGAATCTGGATAGCAAATAAGATCAAATTAGAATTCCAAACAGTAACCCAAAAGATGTCTCAAGAATTCAATGAATTCAAAGACCAACTGACCAAAGATTTTGACACATGGAGAAAAGAAGTTGCAGCCCTCAAAGATCTGAGAAACACAGAAAAATCCCTGAGTAACAGAATGAAGCAAGCAGAAGAAAGGATTTCTAACATTGAAGACAAAGCTTTCGAATGCTCCCAAACTTCTAGAGAGGAAAAGAAATGGAGGGCAAAAACAGATCACTCTCTCAGAGAGCTCTGGGATAATTTGAACGAAACCAATATTTGTCTTATAGGGATCCCTGAAAGCGATGAAGTGGCTTCACAAGGCACAGAATCACTTCTCCATGAGATTATGAAGGAGAACTTTCCAGACATGCCAAGAGATTCTGAAATTCAGATAGGAGACTGTTCAGAAATCCAGCAAGACTCAACCCAAATAAGACATCCCCCAGACACATCATAATTTCACTAAAGTTAATATGAAGGAGAAAATGCTGAAAGCAGCCAGACAAAAGAAAACCATTACCTACAAGGGGAAGAATATTAGAATAACTACAGATCTCTCTGCTGAAACCTTTCAAGCAAGAAGAGGATGGTGATCAACTTTTAATATCCTAAAACAAAATAACTTTCAACCCAGGATCCTGTACCCATCTAAACTGAGTTTCATTTATGATGGAGAAATTAAATATTTTAATGACATTCACATGTTGAAGAAATTTGCCATAACTAAACCAGCTCTCCAGGATATTCTCAGACCTATCCTCCATAAAGTCCAGCATACTCCTTTACCACATAAGTGAACCCACCCAAAAAATTTTGATCAAATTCCAACTTCTACAGTCGCAAAAGGATTAAAAATGTCCACTGGACTCTCGAGAGGCTTATCAATACTCTCAGTTAATGTGAATGGTATAAATTGTCCTCTAAAGAGGCACAGGTTGTCTGACTGGACACAAAAAAATAAAGCCAGATATCTGCTGCATACAAGACTCTCATCTTACATTAAAAGACAAATATAGACTCAAGGTGAAGGGATGGTCATCTATACTCCAAGCAAATGGAAAGCAGAAAAAAAAAAGGCATTGCAATCCTATTCACAGATGCAATATGCTTTAAACCAAATAAAATAAGGAAGGATAAGGATGGACACTTAATATTTATTAAAGGTAATACTCAATATGATGACATTTCAATTATTAATATTTATGCATCCAACAAGAATACACCTCAATTTATAAGAGAAACTCTAACAGACATGAGCAACTTGATTTCTTCCAGTTCCATAGTAGTTGGAAATTTTAACACCCCTTTAGCAGTGCTGGATAGATCCTCCAAGAAAAAGCTAAGCAAAGAAATGTTAGATTTAAAACTAACCATCCAACATCTGGATTTAGCAGATATCTACAAAACCTTTCATCCCGACAAATCTGAATACACATTCTTTTCATCAGCCTATGGAACATATTCCAAAATTGACCATATCCTAGGTCACAAATCTAACCTCAGTGAATTTAAAAAAAATAAAAATTATCCCTTGCATCTTCTCAGACCATCATGGAATAAAAGTGGAACTCAATAACAACAGAAATCTGCATACCCATATGAAAACATGGAAGCTAAATTAACCTTATGCTTATAGATAGATGGGTTATAGATGAGATTAAGAAGGAAATCACCAAATTTTTGTAACAAAACAACAATGAAGACACAAATTATCAGAACCGCTGGGATACTGCAAAGACAGTCCCAAGAGGGAAATTCATAGCACTGCAAGCCTTCGTCAAGAAAATAAAAAGAGAGGAAGTTAGTAACTTAATGGGACATCTCAAGCAGCTGCAGAAGAAAGAACATTCAAAGAAACCCAAATCCAGCAAAAAAAAAGAAATAACCAAAATCCAAAAACCCAAATCCAGCAAAAGAAAAGAAATAACCAAAATCAGAGCAGAGATAAATGAAATTGAAAATAAAAGAATTATACAATAAATCCAGAAGTTGTTTTTTTGAAAAGATCAACAAAATAGATAAACCCTTTTCCATCTTAACCAGGAAAAAAAGACTAAAATCTCTAATTTTATCAATCATAATGGTAAAGATGAAATAACAACAGACCCATATGAAATTCAAAAAATTCTTAACAAATTTTACAAGAAACTTTATTCTCAGAAATATGAAAATCTGAAAGAAATCAACCAATACTTGGAAGTATGCCACCTACCAAGACTTAGCCAGAATGAAGTGGAAATGTTGAACAGGCCTATATCAAGTTCTGAAATAGCATCAACTATACAAAATCTCCCTAAAAAGAAAAGCCCAGGACCAGGTGGCTTTACGTCAGAATTCGACCAAACCTTTAAAGAACTAGTACCTATATTACTAAACCTCTTCCAAAATATAAAAAAAGAAGAAATACTACCCAACACATTCTAAGAAACAAACATCACCTTGATCCCTAAACCAAGGAAAGACCCAACAAAAAAAGAAAATTATAGACCAATATCATTACTGAATATAGATGTAAAAATACTCAATAAGATCCTAACAAACAGAATCCAACAACACATAAAAAAAATTATACACCATGAAAAAGTCGGATTTATCCTAGGGTCTCAAGGCTGGTTTAATATACGTAAATCTATAAATGTAATTTAGCACATAAACAAACTAAAAAATAAGGACCATCTGATTCTTTAAATTGACATGAAACTATAACCATACTTGAAGAAAGTGCAGGGAAAACTCATTAAAGAATTGGCCTGGCTGAATATTTTATGAGGAGGACTCCCTAGGCAGTTGAAGCAGTATCAAAAATACATTAGTGGGACCTAATCAAACTAAAAAGCTTCTGCACAGCCAAGAACATAGTAAATAAAGCAAGCAGACAGCCCTCAGATGGGAGAAAATATTTGCAGGTTATACCTCCGATAAAGGTTTAATAAACAGAATCCACAGAGAACTCAAACATATTAGCAAGAAAAGAAAAAGTGAACCTATCTCAGAGTGGGCAAAAGACTTGAAGAGAAACTTCTTTGAAGAAGATAGACACAAGATCTACAAACACATGAAAAAAAGCTCATCATCCTTAATCATCAGAGAAATGAAAATCAAAACTACTTTGAGATATCAACTAACCCCAGTAAGAGTAGCCCACATAACAAAATCTCAAAACCAGAGATGTTGGCCTGGATGTGGAGAAAAAAGGCACACTTCTACATTGCTGGTGGAAATGCACACTAATATGTTCCTTTTGGAAGGATGTTTGGAGAATACTTAGAGATCTAAAAATAGACCTGCCATTTGATCCTATAATTCCTTTACTAGGTTTATACCCTGAAGACCAAAAATCAGAATATAACAAAGACATCTGTACCAGAACGTTTATTACAGCCCAATTCATAATTGCTAAGTCATGGAAGAAGCCCACATGCCCATCGACCCATGAATGGAGTAGAAAATTGTGGTACATATATACCATGCAATATTATGCAGCCTTAAAGAAAGATGGAGACTTTACCTCTTTCATGTTTACATGGATGGAGCTGGAACATATTTTTCTTAACAAAGTATCTCAGGAATGAAAGAAAAAGTATCCAATGTATTCAGCCCTACTATGAAGTTAGTTTATAGCTTTAACATGAAGGCTATAACCCAACCATAGCCCAAGAATATGGAGAAAGGGCCAAGGGAGGTTAGCGTGGAGGGAAGGTAATAGGTGGGGCCACACCTACAGTGCATCTTAGAATGGGTACTGGCAAAACTTGCTAAATGCAGAATACAAATGTCTATGTACAATAACTAATAAAATGCCATGAAGGCTACGTTAAACAGTTTGATGAGAATATTTCAGATTGTATATGAAACCAGCACATTGTACCCCTTGATTGCACTAATGTACACAGCTATGATTTAACAATTTAAAAAAAAAATAAAATTATTCAGTGAATTACCCCTGTAAAAAGCAAAGTACAATCCACAAACTGTGAGAGGATACTCACTTTGTAGATAACAGACCGAGTTACTGTTTTGGAACACATAAAGCACAGTTACAAAACCAAACCAAAAAAAAGAAAGCAGAATTCTTTTTCCAAGTCTTGAAAATAGGAGGTTGGTATTTTAATAGGGATGGTGTTGAATTGGTAGATTGCTCTGGGAGAATAGACATTTTAACAATCTTCCTAGCCATGAGCATGTTATATTTTTCCATTTGTTAAAGTCCTCTGCTATTTCCTTTCTTAGGGTTTCATAATTTTCTTTATAGTGGTCATTCACCTCTATGTATTCAACTATGCATTCAACTTTGATATCAGGACAATTAATGACAATTAATGACATGGTGGGTGTGAGGGAAGGGGAGAGCAGAGAGAGAAGGAGGGAGGGTGAGGAAAAGGAAAAAAAGAAAAGAAAATAGTGACTAATTCTCATATAAATTAGATTTAATTTTGACCAAAGTATACTAAATTTGAACAATAATTTCTAATTCAACTTGTTATTGTGTCAGTTAGGATATCGTATCCTCATTTATGAGTGAAATGTGTTAGTCATTTCCCTTTATAATAATATATTTTTTCCATTTTTAGTATCAGGTATATCCAGATGAAGTAGAATAATTTTGAAAAATTTATTCTTTTATTGTCCATACAATTTGGCATGATCTGTTTTTTGAAATTATCTTCTGTTTTTATTTATAAAAATAAATATTCTCTATTTTTTGAGACTTTGGAGAAAAAAAGTTAACAAATGACTCCATACTGAACCTCAGAGTCAAAGCATACTATGATAGACATACTTTTTTTTGACAATGTGAATGTTACTTTTTTTGCATTATCATTATTATTATTATTATTATATTGCTCAATGTTTCATTGCAGCTTTCATCGGATTTATTTTCCAATTGTATTTACCTTTGTTTGTTCTTTACTAGGCTTTTATTTCTAGTCCTTATCTTAAACCCTGTTATTATTATTAAATTTTAAGCCTCTGTAATTTTGTGAAGGCAAAAAGTGGAAAACAAATAAAAACTTACATGTATAGAATGTATGTACATGTATAGAAAAAAATGTTTTACATAAAAGAAGAAAAAAAAGGAAAAGAATAAGAAAATTTCACTCCAAAATATGATTCCCTGGCTGGGTGTGGTGGTTCACACAGGTAATCTAGCACTCTAGGAGGACAACGCAGGTGGATGGCCTGAAGTCTGGAGTTCAAGAGCAGCCTAAGTAAGAGCAAAACACTGTCTTTACTAAAAATTGAAAAATCATCTGATAAAGGACTGATTATCTGAATCTACAAAGAACTTAATCAAATCAGCAAGAAACAATTAAACAACCTCATTAAAAAGTGGGCAAAAGACATGAACAGAAACTTTTCAAATGAAGGTATTCTAATGGCCAACAAACTCAAGAATGCTCAATGTCTCTAATTATGGAAATGCTAATCAAAACCACAGTGAGATATCATCTAACTCCAGTGAGAATGGCTTGTATTAAAAAGTTCCCAAACAATAGATGGCTGGCTTGGGTATGAAGCAAATTCTTATATACTATCGCTGGGACCGTAAACTAGAGCAGCTTCTGTGGAAAACTGTATGGAGAAACTTCAAAGAACTTAATGTAGATCTACCATTTTATCTATCAATCCCACTGCTGGGCATATGCCCAAAGGGAAAAAAAGGTCATTTATAAAAAGGACACCTGCACTCGAATGTTTATTGCAGCATAATTCCCAATTGCAAAGATGTGGAAACAACCCAAGTATACACTAAGACATGAATGGATTAATAAAATGTGATATATGCATACAATGGAGTACTGTTAAGCTATACAAAAAAAGGTGATCTAGTATCTTTTGTGACAACCTGAATGGACCTGGAAACCATTCTCTTAAGGGAAACATCACTAGAATAGAGAAACAAACACATGTATTCAATACCAAGTTGGAACTAATAGATCAACCCTGAGTGCACATGTGGAAATAAATCTCCCTGAAAATCAAGGTGGGTAAATTCACATGTATCTGAATGAAGGCCACACTTATAACTTTGACTCAGTATGTATTAAGAACAAAGTATGTAGACAAAACATTTGTACCTCTAAATATTTTTAAATTTAAAAAAAGGCCTCAGAGAGAGTGGCACCTGTAGCTCAAAGGATTAGGGCACCAGCCCTATATGCCAGAGGTGGCAGGTTCAAACCCAGTCCCGGCCAAAAACTGCAAAAAAAAAAAAAAAAAAAAAAAAAGTCTCAGAGTATGAGCAATTGAGCAATTCAAATCACTTTATTATGTCTTTTGTGCTTATTACAATTACAAATAATTCCTATATTGCATCCCTGGCCAATAAAATTCTTTTAAAATATATTGTTCTATCAATTGGTTTTAAATAGTAATTTATCTACCTGAACAGTATCCTCTGGTAATATGTATATGTATAATTTTCTAACAGTACACTTAAGTATATTAAATACTTCTGACACAGTGAAATAGACTTTTCTAAGTGGCTGGAGATCAACAAAAGTTTGGAGAAGCATATTCCTTTGGTTTGTGATTTCACTGCATTCTCTTTGTAAAGCATTTTTATGCATTTTCCAAAGCTGTAAGAGCAAGGATTTTTCAGAAAATTCCTGAACCTGGAAAGTAAAAACAAACAAACAAACAAACAAACCAAAAAAAAAAAAAAAAAAAAAAACAGAGAGCAAACAAACACTCCCCCTCCCAAATTCAGAGTAAAACAATTAATTAGACATTTTATGCTGCCTTAGTTAATAGAAGAAATTTGTAAAGTATAAAACATTTTCTGTATTAATCTTTAAAATGCAATATAAAATTCACATTAAACATCTTTAAAGAAAAGAATATTTTGAAGTAAAGGCCATTCAAGATCAGGAAGCATTGGAAAGGGTTTGCCTTCTCTCTGTATAAACTGGACTGATCTGGTCAAAACATCCAGGAGGAGCAACTTATTTCCATTCCTCTCTAAGTTATCTCAATATATTGCAGGAAAGATCAAGAATGCAAGCAGATTTAGTCCAAATCACTTTAAACCCAATTCCTATCTTTCAGATTAATTTACAAGTCAATCTGTTTCCCTCATCTGTTAAAACTCCCTAAAAACCACTTGCTGCAGCTATATGCTTCATTTCCCTCCTCTCTTTTAAAAGGCATGTGTGAAAATATCTGAACTGCATTGCATAATTGAGTAGTCACACTTGTGATTCTCTCCATGTTCATGGTATTCAGAAATAAGCATTTATCTTATTAATCTGTCTTAATTGTGAATTAATCTTTTGGGGGGAAAGGGCAAGTTTCTTCCCACTCCTATATAAGCATTTTAAAGTCAGCTGACTATTTGATCTATCATACCCCACCAGATATCAGTGACCATGATTTGATCCCCATCTCACTTAACCTTACTGAGAAGTCTATCAGGAAAAGTATGTTCTGTACCTCCCAAGGTGAAATTGGGAGGTATTCTTTACCCTCATTCTTGTAGCCCTTGCTTGGTCTCAGGAGGCAAACTAATTCCACCTACCCAGTAGCATAGACAAACAAAATAGGTTAGACTAATTGCTATCAAGCATATTCTCCAAGACAAGAAAATGACTCAATCATTTTAACTAGATTGAACATATAAAGATCTAATGGCCAGAGATCATGTTAGGAACTCTGACAACCTCTGTAGCCTTGGGCCATGTAGCACTTACATTAGGGAGACCAAAAATTATGATCAAGACTTTATTTTCAAAAATTCTGTGTATTATTTGCTTTTTATGTATATGCTGGGCATTAACTGACATCCTCCTAAAAAACATAGCAACTTGACTTTAGAAGACTTTTAATTATCTAAGAAAAGACCACCAGTAGATCATTCAGCTCTCTTATGACTGTGGGAATCTCTCCAAAATTTGGCTACACATATTTACTCAGGGAAGATTCCTGGAGAGATAAGTGAGACAAGTGACTCATTATTTAAGCACACCCTTTGAGCAGTTATTCTTACCATATGAGTCCTCAAATTAGAAATTTGTCCCTAAATTTCTTCAAGTGTTCAAAAATACCACCTCAAATGTAAAATGCATTCAGGTCAGCCATAATTCAAAGGCCAGAGTTGTGATATATGGTAGAATTGCCCTAGCTGTCCTCTTTACAGGATAAGAAAGGATATATATAAAAACGAGTACATTTTATTGTATCTGGACTTAGGTTTTAGACCAAGTGAAAAGTTTAATGCAGAAATTCAGGAAGACAGTTATGTCAATTTCTAAAGTAGATCCTGATGGCTTATGGAATTGACTTGGCTCGTTGGGTCCAGCTGGGGGAAATGGTCAGTACCAGTTTGTCCTCCTTCTGCTGCTTGGAGTTCTGGATATAGCAGTCTTAAATAAATGATACATGAAAAATGTGATAAATTTAATTCTACTCTATCCTATTTAAGTTATGAGAATAGGCAACAGAGTGTCATACTCATGGGAAAATTTACCAGCAGTCAAGACAGAGTAACAACAAGGGTCCAATATTGTTGGGACATAATTCTTCAGGGATCTCATACTTCTATATGTCTTTTAAGGACAGCAGTTACTTCCCTTTATTGTGAACATCTTTCTAAGGATGTTTGTATAGAGAATAGCCTTGGAAAACAGAGAGAGTTTTTTCTCCAAAGTAAATAGCAACTATGCTTACTATCAAATATAATGAGGATAACATCTCCTTCTGGAGCAAAGGAGCTGATATGTTTATTGCCTACTATGAAATATTATAGTTCTAACAACAGTTATTTTTCAATAATACAGTTCATAGTATGTGCTAATCCTTTCTGGGCTTTTTCACATAGTCCTGTGGAAATTGGAACTTGGAGGCCCAGTAAGGTGGGGGGAGTCAACATACTAGCTACTGCTATTACTGTGAGTAATAAACTATCTTTTCTGAACCAGGAGTTTCATGCAACTTATCAGAATCCATGAAACTGGTTGCAGGATGACTTGTTATATAATATATAAACAGCTATTATAGTTTATGATACAAAAATACCCTTAATATTGGACATTATTTGATATCATTTCCTATGAGTATCACTACACTCAGCATAGAGCCAATGTATGGATATTGACAGAGGGATTAGGCACACTTTCCATAAAATATTACTTGTCAGAAGGCCCTAAAATAATGATTCTCAAGTAGAATTGGAAGGCCAAAATAAAATTAATAGCCAGTTATAGAATCTTTTTAATTAATACAGAACATCAGTTCTCACAAGCTGACCAATTTCTTTGTTTGCTTAATTTTCCACCCAGAAGATGTCAGCAGTGATCTTATTGTGCAAACAAGACTAGTTTTATCTGTTTCTTTCTAAAGTTAATTATTACTATGGATAGACTTTAGACTTGAGAAATTCTCATTAGAATTAGATTTCAATATTTACTCCCAAATTTTGGTAGCATAATTGCCAGGGGCCAAAACCTAAAAGGAAGCTTATCATGCAAAATTACAGCCAGAGAATATTTGTGGGCGGGAGGAACATTCTGACCGTTGGTTCCAAGAACTGAGCTTATCACACCTGCTGCCGGGAATCGCCACCCCCTTGTAGCCTCCAGCACACTTCCTCCTCTGCTTGTGCTTAAATAGCTATTAAAAAATAAAGTGCTTCAGAGCTTGATCAGAATCCTGTCTTGCTCTCGTTCCTTGTGTCTCTTGTCTTTTTCACTCCCTCGACCCTACCCTAGGTTCCTGTTGAATTAGCCCCACAGGCCGGGACAACTGGCACCCAAAGTGGGGCGATTTGGGTCTGGGGTCCGAGAGAGCATTGCTTCCTGAAGGCCGGCCGGCACCTTGGATCACCGCTTCAATGGAGGAGCGAGTGAAGATCTGAACTGTGGTCGCCACAGAGACCTCTGCCTGTGAGACAGATCTGATTTAGGTGAGTGAAGCAATGCAATCATGGGACAAGCATTGAGTAAACATGATTTATTCTTACAGGGGCTTAAAGAGTTTCTCAAGACACGAGGAACTAGGGTAAAGAAAAAGGACCTTAAGAGACTTTTTGAATTTGTCAGTGATGTGTGCCCATGGTTCCCCCTTGAAGGAACTATTAATGAAAGACAGAGGGCCAGAATAGGAGATTGTTTTAAGGATTATTATAAATCATTTGGCCCTGAAAAAAATCCAGTTCAGACATTCTCTTATTGAAATCTTATTAATGATGTTTTAAAGATCCATAAGAAGTGGCCAGATATTCAGGAAGTTATCATAGAAGTAGAGAAAGTATTGCAAAGACTTTCCCAACCACCCTCTATTTGTGACCCTGTATCTATTCCCATGCCTTAACCCGACATCCCTGTATTGATAAAAGCCCCTACCCCCAATCCTAGTGCCACCGCGCTTAAGCCGGTTCCTACAAAACCCGCCCCACATAAAGTCTATCCTTCCTTGACACCTCCTTTACCCCCAACCGGAGATGGGCCTGGTGATACCCTTAATCCTGATGAGGCTTCATCTCTAGAAGAGGAAGCCGCCAAATATCATAACCCTTATTGGCCACCCTTGTCAGGGTCCCCACCTTATGCCACTGCCCCCCCATTTTTCGCCCCGGTCCTCGACACGACTGATGAGACCGACTATACCACCAGGGCTAAAACCCAACTTGCACAGAAAACAGCTTGCCTTAGAAAGTTGCTGGTTGAAAAACGAGAACATCTCCAATTAATAAAGGAATTAAAAGCCCTCGATCTGGAGTTAGCCTCCCATTCCCCGATGCCCATCACTCCAAAAAATAGACCAAAACAGAAAGCCCCTAGATCTGTGCTAGCTTTCCCAGTCACTAGAAGTAAATCCCAACTTCCTCCCGATAGTTCACATAAGAATGTCCAAGGTGAAGAGGACCCCTCTGATTCAGATGACGGGGAGGAAATTAATGAGGGTGCAACCTCGGGAGACTCTGATAATAAAAATGAGCCTTCTGAGGACACTGAAAACATAAAAGGGGAAATTAAAAATCAACATTATCGTCACCTTGGCTTTAAACATGTGAAGGACCTTAAAATGGCAGTAACAAATTATGGCCCAGTGGCTCCATTTACCATTTCCTTAATAGAAAGTCCTTCCTTAATAGAAAGTCTGAGTAACCACTGGCTCACCACCAACGATTGGTATTCTACAACCCGCTCCGCGTTAACAGGTGGCGACAATGTTCTTTGGAAAACCCAATTTGTTGAGAATTGTAGAGAAATAGCCGCTCACAATTCTAAAAGCAAAGATGCACGGGGATAGACCAAAGACAAACTTTTGGGACGAAGCCCTTACGATACCAGTGAAAAACAGGCTCGATTCTCTCCTGGTCTTTTGGTGCAAATTCAAACTACAGGTCGCAAGACGTTGAGACAGCTTCCCCCTAAAGGATCAGCCACTACTTCCCTGGCTAAGATCCACCAAGGTCCCGATGAGCCTTACAGTAGTTTCATCAGCCACCTTATGGATGCGGCCAAACAGCTCTTTGGAAAAGAAAAAAGTGAAAGCGCCTTTATTAAACATATTGCTTTTGAGAATGCCAACCCCACCTGCCAGGCTGCCATACATCTGCACTGCTGCGGTGCCGATATCTCTGACTATATAAAATTATATGCAGGCATTGGTTCCACCCATGCCATAGGACTTGCCATTGGTTCTGCTATTAGGAATTTTTCCCCTAATAGCCAGCTGAAGACTTGCTTTAATTACAAACAACCAGGCCACTTTTCCAGAGAATGCACCGAGCCTAAGGTGGCACGCCCACCCCCTCTCTCAATATGCCCCCATGCAAATGAGGGAAAGACTGGGCCTCTGAGTGCCGCTCAAAAACTGACTCACAAGGAAACCCCCTCCCTCAGAAACAGGGAAACTTCCAGAGGGGCCAGCCCCCAGCCCCGAAACTAGGACAGAACCCCGGGGCTGTCAGGTTCGTCCCCCAAACCCAAGCCCAACCATCACCTCTCTGCCGAGCCACTGCAGGCAGTGCAGGATTGGACCTCTGTTCCTCCACCAGCACAGTACTAACCCCTGAAATGGGAGCCCAAATTCTGCCCACAGGAGTCTATGGTCCTTTGCCCCCTAACACTTTTAGCCTCCTTTTTGGCCATGCCAGTTCCACCCTTGGAGGTTTAAGCATCTTTCCTGGGGTAATTGATAACGACTATACTGGTGAAATTAAAATCTTAGCCTCATCCACCTCTGGTCCCCTCACTGTAAAATCCGGCCAAAGAATTGCTCAACTGCTATTAATCCCCATCCAGTTTTCCAGTAAAAACTTCCTTCAGGATTTCAGAGGTTCCAATAACTTTGGCTCGTCTGATGCTTATTGGGTGCAAAGTATTACCCAGGACAGACCCCTCCTTAAATTGAAACTAGAAGGAAAGGCTTTTAAAGGCCTTATGACACAGAAGCTGATGCCACAATTATTTCTGGGGCAAGTTGGCCTCCCTCTTGGCCCCTTACAGCCTTACTGACACACCTAAAGGGCATTGACCAAATTTCCAACCCTCAACAGAGTTCTAAAATTCTTACTTGGACTGATGAAGAGGGAAATAGCAGCACTGTACAACCTTATGTTGTGCCTGGATTACCTATCAATTTATGGAGCAGAGATATTCTTACTCAAATGAATCTTATAATGTGCAGCCCCAATGAAATAGTCACCCACCAAATGTTAAAGCAGGGGTTTCAACCCAGACAGGGCCTGGGAAAATTTTCACAGGGAATTATAGACCCTATTCCAGTAACTGAAAAATTTGATCGCTTGGGATTTGGCACGAAAAATTTACCCTAATGGCCATTGACATTCCTGTACCCCACGCAAACAAAATTTCCTGGAAAACAGATAAGCCTGTGTGGGTTGACCAATGGCCATTAACCTCAGAGAAATTGGACGCTGCAAAAGTTTTAGTACAGGAGCAGCTCAATTCCGGCCATATTGAACCTACCACCTCTTCCTGGAATATGCCTGTTTTTGTTATTAAGAAAAAATCTGGCAAATGGAGACTATTACAAGATTTAAGAGAAATTGATAAAACTATGTTTATCATGATAACTTTACAACCCGGTTTACCCACTCCTGTAGCCATTCCTGCTGCCTACTTTAAGATAATAATAGACCTTAAGGATTGCTTTTTTCCCATTCCTTCACACCCTGAAGATAGACAAAGATTTACCTTTAGTTTACCAGTTACTAATTTCAAAGGGCCTATGTCCCACTTCCAGTGGCGAGTTTTGCCCCAAGGCATGGCCAATAGTCCAACATTATGCCAAAAATTTGTGGCACAAGTAATAGATCCCTTCCGTGACCTCTGGCCCTCTATTTATATCATCCATTATATGGATGACATTCTTCTCGCTGGCCTGGAGGGTCCCCAGCTACTTTACTGCTGCCAGGAATTATCACAAAAACTGGCAGATAAAGGACTTCAGATTGCTCCTAATAAAATCCAATTACATTATCCTTATTTTTATTTAGGATTTGAGCTTTCCCAAGAAAAAATTGTAACTCAAAAACTTCAACTCCAGACAAGCCACCTTAAGACCCGTAATGATTTCCAAACATTATTAGGCGACGTTAATTGGATCAGACCCTATCTTAAGCTCACTACTGGGGAACTTAAGCCACTTTTCGATATTCTTAAGAGAGATCCTAATCCCTCTTCCCTTTGCTCCTTAACCCCTGCAGCCACAAATGCTTTGCAATTAGTAGAGAAGGCCATCTGAGACCAAGGAGTTTCATTTATTTCATATAAGAAACCTCTCCTTTTTGCAATCTGCGCTACCTCACATACACCTACTGGAGTTTTCTGGCAACAAGGCCCCCTTTTATAGGTCCACCTTCCAGCCTCCCCCTCTAAAGTACTTGCCTCTTATGCCTCTTTGGTCGCTAAACTCATTATTTCAGGACATGAACAAAGCTGTCAATTTTCTGGAAAATACCCTGAAAAAATAATTGTGCCATATTCTAAAGAACAATTGAATTGGCTTATGCAAACTACAGATGAATGGCCTATAGCTTGTTCCTCCTTCCTAGGGGTGCTTGATAACCATTACCCTGCTGATAAATTACTCCAATTTACCAGAATTCATCCCTTTACTTTTCCAAAATATACCTCTTTTCAGCCCATTTCAAATGCCTACTCAGTGTTCACTGATGGCTCTTCTAACAGAATGGCAGCTTATGTTATTAATGGACAGACTACTTCCATCCGTTCCCCTTTTACATCTGCCCAACTTGTGGAACTTTTCGCTGTCACACAAGTATTTCACTTATTAAAAGACTGCCCTTTCA